>JARQOD010000002.1:639302682-639358122 GCA_033576555.1 Oophaga sylvatica | reverse complement strand
TTGTTTTGTAAATTGCTCCAGGTTTCTCATATTTGAAGGCACCTTCTACCAACAGCAATTTTGTGTTCAGTGGGATTCATTGTTGGCCACTTCTGTATTCTCCTGCGATTTGTTTCCATCCATTTCTGGGTGCTTCTTGAAGTATGTTTGGAGTCATTGTCTGCTGGAAGACCGATGACCTAGGACAAATAACCAGCTTTCTGACACTGGACACTACATTTCGACCCAAAATATTTTGGTAATCTTCAGATTTTATGATGCTTTGCACACATTCAAGGCAGCCAGTGCCAGAGGCAACAAAACAACCCCAAAACATCTGTGAACCTCCACCATATTTGACTGTAGGTATTGTGCTGTTTTCTTTGTATGACTCATTATGGTTTTGATAAACAGTAGAATTATGTGTGTAGCCCTGGTGTGAAGGCACACGCAGTACCCTGGAGGATGTGTGGAGAGATAGCAGTTCAATGCTCAATGAACATTCATTTCAACATGCACTTAGACACGCCCTTAGGGTATTTAGCCATTCTTCAGGGAGTGTTCGAGGGAGATTCAGTCAGTCTAGCCTGGACGTGGAGGGAGGAAATAGTCCAGCCTGGGTCTGTGTGCAGTTCAGAGAAGTGGAGGCCAGTAGAGGGAAGCAAGATCACCTCAGCCTGGTCAGAATTGTGCCCCACTGATAGACAGACTGAGACACCTATTGAGAGAGAGGAGTGATTTGCAGATACTTCAGTCTCCTGTCCCAAGGACAGTGAAGGTTCAGAGACGTGCTCCTGCCTAGAGGATTACTGAGATTCTGTCAACAAGCTCAAGAGAGAAGTTAAGAAAGAGATTGACCTATATAACCTTTGAAGTGAGAAATGCTTATGCTACAAGCGCGGACAAGGCGAAAGGCACAGTGGTAGGAATTTTGAGTGCTATAGGATTGGAGAAGTCCTGCACATTGTCACCGGTCACTGGAGACCGAAGCATCACTATAGCTTCACGCATAGTGGTAGAAAGACCAGAGGCTTACTGGACCTTAGGTAGCAGCAAGCAGCCCCTGGAGTGTCGGTACGTAACTGGGGTCAGGGGGAGTGAGAACCTTGAGCCTGATCAGCAAGAATAGGAACTCAGCTCTCTCACAGGAAGGCTCCGACAACAAAACTGACCGGGCAGTACAGCTTTGAAATAGCTGGAGTTTATAGAGGGAACTACGCTTTATGCTGGTTGGACTCACTATTGTGAAAGTAAAGGAGGCCCCTAACTTGTCCAGCTGCTACCTCGAAACACATTCTCCATTGGATCAGCCTCCCTGGGACCTGCCTTACCATCTTACAAGTAAAAGGTATGGAAAGACGCTGATGTGTGAGACTATGTTATTTGATTGCATCCCTGCACAACCCCACCATAACCATCGACCTGAGGGAAGAGTCCCACCTGTAGGGGACCCGACATCTAGCTGCCTCACCATCCCCTCAGAGATCTACAGCAGCGCTGGTACAAATTACCGGAGACTACAGGTGGCGTCACGAACTGTAAATATATCTATCCCCTGTAAATATACCCCCCCCAACGTACGCCTGACCGCCAGGGCCACAGACCGAGCCACCGCTACCTGTGACAACCCCATAGACTTCTCCGGGCTCGGCTCTGAGTACCCCATTGCCCTGGAAACCCACAATTGTGGTGCGTGGTCGAGACAAATTGGCGTCACGAACAGGATGCGAAACTCGCAAAATTGCGAGCCCTGTGTGCCTGTGGAGTTGTTTTTGTGGAAAAGGACTGTTTGCTATTTTTGGCGCTAAAATCCGCCATTTTGCCGCCAAATTCGCGCCCTCAGGCGCTGGAGAAGAAGGTGGGCGTGGATTCGTGGGCGTGTGCCCCCCTGTGGCGCGAAGAGAATGCCTGCCCTCTCAAAGTGCTATTACAACATGCGATCCTGCCCTACAGCAAAGGAGGTCCGCCTCCTCTTCACCTTCCCTGCGAAGAGGAGGAGACGCAAACCCCGCCTCCACGGAAGAATCGGACGACCTGGAAGAAATTGAGCTACCTGCGTTCCATCGAAATGGGGTAGTCCACGAGCATCGAGTCAACAGAAAGCAGTATGGTGCAACATTAAATCCTTTACCCCATCACAGCTGGAAAGAGACTCAGGACAGTGATCCAGTGGTCAGCCGCATCAAGGAGTTGTTAAGACAGGAAGGCTCCTCTTTGGAAAAGGATGCACCTATGTCAGCCAAGCTCCTGTGGAACGAGAAAAGCAGGTTGTTCCTATACCGTGAGAAGTTGTGCAGGAGATACGTCAACCCCAGAACCCATGAGATGGTCTGGCAAATCGTGGTCCCCAAGGCAGACGTCCCAATGGTGTTGGAAGCATACCACGATCAAGCAGGACACTTTGGCTGGAGAAAGCTGGAGACCCTGTTGAGATGCCGGTTCTACTGGGTAGGGATGCGCAGCTCCATTGAGAGGTGGTGTCGGAACTGTGGACCCTGTGGTCTCAGAAGGAAGGACTACGGTAGTCAGAAGGCACCCCTGCAACCTATCCGGACGACTCGCCCCCTGGAGATTGTGGCCCTGGACCACGTCAAACTGTCGCCAAGTAGATCTGGATACTCATACGCCCTGACCATGGTGGACCATTACTCCAGATTTCTGGTGGTTGTTCCAGTTAAGGATCAGACCGCAGTGACGGCCGCGAAAACCTTTCAAGCAAGCTTCTGCAGACCGCATGGGTATCCGGAGCAAGTATTAACCGATCAAGGACCTGCTTTCGAAGCTGATTTATTCAAGGAATTCTGTCACATGTACGGGTGCAAGAAAATTAGAACAACGCCATACCACCCTCAAACCAACGGTCTTTGCGAAAAAATGAACCATATTGTCCTTGACTTGTTGAGATCCATACCGTTGGAAGACAGAAATCGATGGCCGGACTTACTACCTGATTTGGTTGACTTGTATAACCATATACCTGTAAGTTCTACTAACTGCACTCCAGCCTATCTTATGAGAGCAAGGCCCGGAAGGCTACCAATGGATTTAGAACTTGGAGTGGTAGAACTGGAGGCAGACGACACCATTGAAAACTGGGACATCAATCGGCAAGAGCAGTACAGACGAGTGCAAATCTGTGTAGAAGAAAGTCTCAACAAGGCACGGGAGAAACAGGAAGATATTTACAACAGGAATGCTCCTGCCAAGCCTTTGATGCCTGGAGAAGTGGTATTAAAAAGGAAAAGGAAAATGCACAAATTGGATAACCAGTGGGAACAAGAACCCTACGTTGTACAAGATTCTAAATATGACAACAGAAAAGTTTGTATCATCAGTAAGGACGGAGGAAGAACAATAACCACTGTGTCCAGAGACCATTTGAAATTGTGTCCAGTACCCTTAAAGCTTTGTGAAAAGAACCCTGTCATCAATCAAGAGGAAGGAAAGGAAGAGGTCATACACACGGATCTGGGAGATTTTCCTGCGGATTGGCCCCGACTGGGAGATGCTGTAATAGTTCCGGTGTTGCAGTTTTATCAGCCACAAGAGGAAGTTCTACCTCCAGTTGTGTCCGTGGTGCCAGTTGAGTCCGTTCAGGAGTTACCCATTCCAGCAACACCTCAACCTACGGAATCTCAAGAAGGATCATCAGAAGCAGCGCCCCATACTATGGGATCCCCTGGTGGAGCTGACTCACACCGCCCAGCCATCAGTACGCTTGCCAGATCCATAGAAAGATTGAGGCAGTTCTATAGTTTGCCGTTACGCAGTGCAGACAGATCACAACTTAATATACCTGAAGCTACTCCACGTAGATCAGAGCGAATCACAAAAGGGAAGATACCCATTCGATACCAGCAGTAATTATAACAAATTAATGTGAATATTGTAAAAAGTATATATATATATGTGTCTTTTCCTTATGGTGTCTTATAATGGACTGAGAGGCTGAGGACTGTGCCAGCCCAGAACTTATCTTGTAAATAGTTGCACTAAGGTGCCTTATAATGGTTTCACACGAAGCCTTGACTTACCTCTGAACATAAAACCCGTGTGGTGTGGCACTGAGTGAGGTCTGCATTCATATGTCCTGCAGCCCACCCAGGACCCACGTTGAAGGTTTGGTGCGGGTCCTTCACAAGAATCTTGTCGTTTATTATATGAACATGTCTATTTAATATTTTGTATTTTTCTATATTTAATGTTTTGTTTGCAACGTTCAAGAAATCCTTACCTCCCGGATGGGACGAGTTATGTTAATGTTTAATGCATAAACAAAATTGTCTCTTTGTATTTCACAGCCCGGGAGTGCTGTCTTTTACCATGGGGGAATGTGTAGCCCTGGTGTGAAGGCACACGCAGTACCCTGGAGGATGTGTGGAGAGATAGCAGTTCAATGCTCAATGAACATTCATTTCAACATGCACTTAGACACGCCCTTAGGGTATTTAGCCATTCTTCAGGGAGTGTTCGAGGGAGATTCAGTCAGTCTAGCCTGGACGTGGAGGGAGGAAGTAGTCCAGCCTGGGTCTGTGTGCAGTTCAGAGAAGTGGAGGCCAGTAGAGGGAAGCAAGATCACCTCAGCCTGGTCAGAATTGTGCCCCACTGATAGACAGACTGAGACACCTATTGAGAGAGAGGAGTGATTTGCAGATACTTCAGTCTCCTGTCCCAAGGACAGTGAAGGTTCAGAGACGTGCTCCTGCCTAGAGGATTACTGAGATTCTGTCAACAAGCTCAAGAGAGAAGTTAAGAAAGAGATTGACCTATATAACCTTTGAAGTGAGAAATGCTTATGCTACAAGCGCGGACAAGGCGAAAGGCACAGTGGTAGGAATTTTGAGTGCTATAGGATTGGAGAAGTCCTGCACATTGTCACCGGTCACTGGAGACCGAAGCATCACTATAGCTTCACGCATAGTGGTAGAAAGACCAGAGGCTTACTGGACCTTAGGTAGCAGCAAGCAGCCCCTGGAGTGTCGGTACGTAACTGGGGTCAGGGGGAGTGAGAACCTTGAGCCTGATCAGCAAGAATAGGAACTCAGCTCTCTCACAGGAAGGCTCCGACCACAAAACTGACCGGGCAGTACAGCTTTGAAATAGCTGGAGTTTATAGAGGGAACTACGCTTTATGCTGGTTGGACTCACTATTGTGAAAGTAAAGGAGGCCCCTAACTTGTCCAGCTGCTACCTCGAAACACATTCTCCATTGGATCAGCCTCCCTGGGACCTGCCTTACCATCTTACAAGTAAAAGGTATGGAAAGACGCTGATGTGTGAGACTGTGTTATTTGATTGCATCCCTGCACAACCCCACCATAACCATCGACCTGAGGGAAGAGTCCCACCTGTAGGGGACCCGACATCTAGCTGCCTCACCATCCCCTCAGAGATCTACAGCAGCGCTGGTACAAATTACCGGAGACTACAGGTGGCGTCACGAACTGTAAATATATCTATCCCCTGTAAATATACCCCCCCCAACGTACGCCTGACCGCCAGGGCCACAGACCGAGCCACCGCTACCTGTGACAACCCCATAGACTTCTCCGGGCTCGGCTCTGAGTACCCCATTGCCCTGGAAACCCACAATTGTGGTGCGTGGTCGAGACAAATGTACTTTACCAAAATGCTCTATCTTGGTCTTGTCTGTCCACAAGATGCTTTCCCAGTGTTAAGGGCCTGCGGAACGCACCTAATAGATATTAAGGAGAGGTGCGTTCGCAGCCTGGGGTCCACCGTGCAGGCAGAGCCTGCTGCTAGTAAGATGGCGTAAATAGGCAGTATGAGCGAACTCTGTTATCCCGCATAGTCACACATGTAAACGCCGTAGCACTATATGGCGATATAAGCGAACTCTGTTAATTCACAGAGCCGCTGTAACAAAGACTGTGTCCTGTTAGACTCACAGGGAACACAGATGACTGCTAAGCGGATTGCAGTCTGTGGTCATGCAAACAGAACCCAAGCAGTAATCTCCTCACCGGAGTAGCCAGTATTCTAATGGCGTTTTCAGCTGAGCCCTGAACACGTGCATACAATCTCCTCACCGGAGGTGCCGGTATTCTAGGGGCTTATTTCAGCCAGACCTAACCACATGCATACATGACCACACTGGCGCAAGCATGTAACAGATTTGATACTAGCGTGCCGCCGTGCGGTCATGCCCACCTTTTATAGTAGCAGCTGCAGGACCTTCCAGAAAAGGACCAATGGGAAAGCTGCTCCAGAACTAAAGCAGCCTCAGGACCTTCCTGGAGGACCAATGGGAGTCGCTGCAGTACCCGACCACGTGACCCCTGATCTCCTATGAGAGATCTTACCCTGAGCATGCTCAGAAGGGAACACACAGGACTTAGTCCCAACTACGTCTGCTTGCCGCTGACCTGCACTGGTTACAATGGCAGGACCTGAGGAGGCAGCAGTCATCCTCTGCACAGTATTAGACTGGTTGAGACGCTGGGACCGACGTCTTTGCTGAGCAGACTCCACTGCGGCCGGAGACGAATGGGGGACCGCAGCGGGGATGGCTCGAGATTCCCCTTGTGCAGCAGTGGGAACTCGATCCCTAACATTACCCCCCTCCTAGGGCCCCCCTTCTTTGGGCCTCACTATGTTCAAAGGCAGTGATGAGCTGCGGAGCGTGAATATGGTCGGCAGGCTCCCAGGACCTATCCTCAGGCCCATAACCCATCCAATCCACCAAATAAAATTTTTTGCCCCATACCACCTTGCACACCCTACAATGGCGTTCACCTCGTGATCGTCTGTAGACGAACCCGATGTCCCGGCAGATGACTCGGAAAACCGGGACATGACCACGGGTTTCAGGAGGGACACATGAAAGGTGTCGGAGATACCTAAGCGAGGCGGAAGGGCTAAGCGATAAACCACTCATCCTCTCCTTGGAGGCCTGAATGGCATCCTGAGTGCAGTCCCAAATGTCCCGTGCCTCCACGGCCCAGTCTGCCACCCCGGAGTCGGCGGAAGACATGGGCATGGGCACCGGTACCCGCGGATGCTGACCGTAGTTTAAGAGGAATGGGGTCTGTCCGGTGGAGTCAGCCACAGCATTATTTAGAGCGAACTCAGCCCGCGGTAGCAAGGATGCCCAGTCATCCTGCCTGGCTGAGACAAAATGTCGCAAGTATGTGACCAAGGTCTGGTTGGCCCTCTCTACCAACCCATTCGTCTCGGGATGATATGCCGAGGAGAGATTTAACTCAATGCTGAGTTGACGACACAGCTCTCCAGAACCGAGATGCAAATTGGGGACCTCGATCACTGAAGATTTTGTCTGGCATTCCATGTAAATGGAAAATATGCCTAACAAATAATGCTGCCAAGGCCCGTGCAGACGGTAACCGTGGTAAGGGCACCAAGTGCACCATTTTGGAGAAGTGGTCGGTTATCACCCAGATGATGGTGCAACCCCGAGACTTGGGTAAACCCACCACAAAATCCATCCCGACTATCTCCCAAGGCCTGTCTGCCACCGGTAAAGGGAAAAGTAGCCCAGCTGGCCTTTGTCGAGGGGACTTATTCTTGGCGCAGGAGACGCACGCCTGAACGTATTCCCTGACGTCATGGACCATATGTGGCCACCAGTATGTCCTCGCCAGCAACTCAGATTTCCTTTTTGCCCCAAAATGTCCACCCACCCTGGACGAATGTGACCAAGAGAGTACCTCCGGTCGCAAATTGGTGGTCACAAAAGTCTTGCCCGGAGGCACAGACTCAAGCGAAAACGGGGCCACAGTTCTTAGGCTCTCTGTGGGGACAATCAACCGAGGCTCCTCCTCCACCTCCTCAGAGGACACCACGGAGCGAGAAAGAGCATCGGCCTGAATGTTCTTCTCACCAGAGAGGAAATGGAGGGTGAAATGGAACCGGGAGAAGAACAGTGAATATCTAGCCTGACGAGAATTTAGCCGCTGGGTGGTCTGTAAATAGACCAAATTTTTGTGGTCAGTGAAAACTTGAAAGGGAAAGCGAGCCCCCTCCAGGAGATGTCTCCACTCGGAAAAGGCCAACTTTATGGCTAGCAACTCCCTATCCCCAATGGAATAATTCCTCTTCGCTGGTGTGAAGTTCTTGGAAAAGAAGAAACAAGGATGTTTCCGACCTTGAGCATCCTTTTGAAAAAGGACTGCTCCAGCACCAACGGACGAGGCATTAACCTCCAATATAAAAGGCTTATCAACCTCGGGGCGATGTAAGATGGGAGCGCTAGCAAAATGGGACTTAATTGAAGTAAAGGCCTTGGAGACCTCCTCTGACCACAATTTGGGATTGGCTCCCTTCTTGGTGAGGGCTACCAAGGGAGAAGTGGGGAATGAATTGGCGATAGTAATTAATGAACCCCATAAAGCGCTCCACCGCTTTAAGAGAATGGGGTTCTTGCCAATCCATCATAGCCTGTAGTTTGACAGGATCCATAGCCAATCCCTGGGCAGAGATCATATAGCCCAGGAAAGGTAAAGACTCCTGCTCAAACATGCATTTCTGCAACTTTGCATAGAGGGAGTTCGCCCGCAACAGGTCGAAGACTTTGCAGACATCCCTCCGGTGAGAGTCAATATCTGGAGAAAAGATGAGAATATCATCCAGATAGACTACTACAGAGGTGGAAAGCATATCCCGGAAGATGTCATTGACAAAGTCTTGGAAAACGGCTGGGGTATTACAGAGCCCAAAGGGCATCACCAGGTATTCATAATGCCCATCCCTGGTATTAAAGGCCGTCTTCCATTCGTCCACTTCACGGATGCGAATCAGGTTATAAGCACCACGCAGATCTTATTTAGTAAATACCCTTGCTCCCCGGAGCCTATCAAAGAGCTCAGAAATCAGGGGCAACGGGTACTTATTCTTAACGGTGATGGCATTAAGACCTCTGTAATCTATACACGGACGTAATTCTCCACTGTTCTTCTGCACGAAGAAGAACCCCGCTCCTGCTGGTGACACCGACTTCCTAATGAACCCTCTTGCCAGATTCTCCTGGATATATTGAGACATAGTCTCCGTCTCAGGAAGTGAGAGGGATAGACTCTTCCCTGAGGAGGTTCTGCTCCAGGCAAGAGGTCAATAGGACAGTCGTAGGGACGATGGGGCGGCAGAGTCTCCGCAGCCTTTTTAGAGAACACGTCTGCATATGAACAATAGCACTTGGGAAGAAGAGAAAGATCTGCGGGTATCTCTGTAGTGGTAACCTGAGTGCACTCCCTGACACATCTGTCCTTACATGACTCACTCCAACCCAGTATCCTACCGGAGGTCCACTCAATATGAGGGGAGTGGGAACAGAGCCAGGCTACTCCCAGTAGGATTTCGTCTATTCCCTCGGGAAGGACGAGAAGGGAAATAATTTCCTGATGGGAAGGGGGTACACACAAAGTAAGAGGGACAGTCTGATGTGCAATTGGCAACCCATTCACTACACGGACAGTCACTGGTTTGTTGAGCGCTACCAGATGTATTGCGTGGCGACAAGCAAAGGTAGATGACATGAAATTCCCCTCTGCTCCTGAGTCCACACAAAGCTCGTGTCATGTATAGTGTACAGTTCCTATAGCGTCTTGTGCTTGGGTGCGAGGAAAACACAGGAGACATAGGTTGAAATGAAATGACTTGTATTACTTCATACAAGCATGCTGAAAAGTTCACACAGTTTGCAGGAACAGCGACAGGAGACACAGCAGGCCAGAGTAACTTCAAGCACTACAGTAAATCTCCAAAGCAGGTTCAGGATCTCTTCTCTGTACCATAATTCCTCTGCAAACATGGATTCACCAAACAGCAGGTTTCCAGAGTCCAAAAGTGTTCCAAGGTTCCTCAGTAGGGAATAGCTGGAGTACAAGTCCAAGGTTTCCAGGAGTCAGGTCACAGACTGACTGAGGCTTGATTCAGGAGCACTGATTGTTCAGCTGAGGCTGCTTAAGAAGCAAGAGGGAAGAATCAGGGCGGGAACATGAAAACTGGAAACTCCATATTAACTGAGGGCAAGAGCTGCAGAAAGACAGAAAGCAAAATGGCCGACGGAAAACTGAGTTTCAAGGAACATGTCAACAGAGACAAAGAACCTTACATTACTCCCCCCTTAGGGACAACCTCCGGATGACCTCAGACCAGGCTTGTCAGGGTACCTCTGATGAAACTGGCGGAGCAGGCGAGGAGCATTTACATTATTGACTGGTTCCCATGAGTTGTCCTCCACTGGGTAGCCCTGCCATTTAATCAAATATTGCAACTGATTTCTGTACAACCTGGAATCTAGAATCCTTTCCACCATAAATTCTTCCTGACCATCGACCAGCACTGGGTCAGGGCAAGGAGAAGAACGTCCAGGAAACGTATTGGGTGTTGCAGCCTTTAGTAGGGATACATGAAAGACAGGGTGGATTCTCATAGTTCTGGGCAGTTGAAGACGACAAGCAACAGCACTTATAATCTTACTGATCTTATAAGGTCCAATGTACTTATGTCCCAATTTAGACGATGGAATCTTTAATTTAAGATTTCTGGTTGACAGCCAGACCAAATCTCCTACCTTGAAAGCTGGTGCAGGTTTACGAAATTTATCTGCTGCTTTCTTGTACCTTTCCTGAGACAATTCTAGATTTTCCTTTAGAAGATCCATATTCTTTTGTAAAGAAGTGATTCTTTCAGCCACTGCCGGCAAGGGCGTATCTATGGGAAATCAAGGAAGAATGTTAGGATGATAACCTAGATTGGAGTAAAAAGGCGACTGCTTAGTGGAGGCGCTCTGAGAGTTGTTATAAGAGAACTCAGCCAGTGGAAGTAGATCCACCCAATCATCCTGTAGGTGGCAGATAAAACAGCGGAGATACTGCTCCAGGGTCTGATTGGTTCGTTCTGTCTGTCCATTAGTCTGGGGATGAAAATCAGAAGAAAGGTTTACTTTAATGTCCAATGCTGCACAGAATTTTTGCCAAAACCTTGAAGTGAATTGCACCCTCGATCCGAAATGACCTCATCCGGTACTCCATGTAAGCGAAACACATTCTTAATCATCAAGTCTGATGTCTGTTTTGCAGTGGGTAAGCCGACACAAGGGATAAAATGAGCTGCCTTTGTTAGACGGTCAACCACCAGTAGAATGGTGTTCTTCCCTTGAGAGGTTGGTAACTCCACAATGAAGTCCATAGAAATGGATCCCCACGGGCGGGACGGGGTGGGAAGAGGTTGCAACAGACCAGTTGGTGAGGAGCGAGGTGTTTTGCATCTTGCACAGACTTCACATGAAGTGACATAGTTTAAGACATCTTTCCTGTAAGTGGGCCACCAAAAGAAACGAGAAAGAAATTCTTGTGTCTTTAGAATTCCCCTATGCCCGGCTATCTTGGAATCGTGGATGAGTTGCAATACTCTCAATCTGACTGTTTCAGGTATATACAGACGTTGTCCCTGAATCCACACACCATTCTTAAAGACAAGACTTACGTCCCTTGGGGGTTGAGCCAACAAAGAATCCGCATGGTATGCTTCCTTGATGTCCTTAAGTAGGTCTTGATTATGAATCACTCCCAGGAATCTAGAGTCAGGAAGAATAGTCTTAGGAGGAGTAAGTGGACGTGTCTCTGCGGAATGAATCCTAGAGAGTGCATCAGCCTTTCCATTGCGCGATCCTGGTCTATAAGAAATGACAAAATTAAATTGGTTTAGGAAAAGATTCCAGCGAGCCTGGCGAGGAGTCAGGCACTTAGCCGACCTGATAAATTCAAGGTTACGATGGTCTGTCAGGACGACTATTTGCTGTGCAGCTCCCTGAAGAAGGTGTCTCCATTCCTTGAAGGCGGCAATAATGGCCAACAATTCTCTATTGCCCACATCGTAGTTCCTCTCAGCCGAAGACAACTGCTGGGAAAAGAAGGCACAGGGATGCAAGACATTCTTCTCACCTGTTCTCTGAGAGAGTATAGCTCCAACGGCACAGTCTGAAGCATCCACCTCTATTATGAAGGCAAGCTCGGGGTTGGGATGTACTAAGATAGGTGCGGTGGTAAATTTATCCTTTAAACAGGAAAATGCTTCCTGAGCTTGCGGGGTCCAGGAGAACCTAGACTGTTTCCGGGTAAGTTGGGTGATAGGTGACACTACCTCAGAAAAATTCTTAATGAAACGTCTATAGAAGTTGGCAAACCCGATGAAACGCTGCACCTCCTTCACATTTCTAGGAATTGGCCAATCCTAGATGGCTTGGGTCTTGCTTCCATCCATACTAATCCCTTGCGTAGATAGTACATACCCCAGAAATTGAATTTCAGTCCTATGGAATTCACATTTTTCAAGTTTGATGTAGAGATGGTTTTGTCTTAGGCGTTCTAAGACCATTCTCACATGTCCATGATGTTCCTCTGTGGAGTTAGAAAAAATTAGAATATCATCCAGATAAATCACCACAAATGTATCTAGGAGATCCCTGAAGATATAATTCACGAAGTGTTGGAAAGTGGCTGGGGCGGTACTCAGACCAAAAGGCATAACTAGATATTCAAAGTGTCCATAGCGTGACCTGAAAGCAGTCTTCCATTCATCCCCAGGTCTAATACGGACCAAGTTATAGGCCCCACGGAGATCCAGTTTAGAGAAAATTTTGGCATGCCGCACTCTCTCCAACAACTCAGGGATTAAAGGCAATGGATAATGGTTTCTAATAGTAACCTTATTGAGTTCCCTATAGTCTATGCAGGGTCTCAGAGATCCATCTTTCTTCTTCACAAAGAAGATGGGTGCACCTGCGGGAGATGAAGAGGGGCGTATGAAGCCCTTGGCTAAATTTTCGTCTATATAATCCATCAAAGCTTTTAGCTCGGGCCCCGCTAGGGGGTAGATCTTACCAAAAGGTATCTCGGCTCCGGGCAATAATTCAATTGGACAATCATATGGACGGTGAGGAGGAAGCTGATCAGCGTTCTTCTTGTCACATAAATCCACATAGTCCTGGTATACAGCTGGTAGTTCAGGGACTGACATGGTTCCTTTAGGAACAGAGCAAGCTGAAACTCCTTGACTCATATGTTTCTCCGGAAAGTGTAATTCCTTGGTCTCCCAGTTAATCGTAGGATTCTGCGCCTGCAGCCATGGTAGCCCTAGAATGATGGGATAGTGGGGAGAAGAGATAAGCAAAAAAGACATTTTCTCCTGATGATCTTTACCCATAAGGACCCTCAAAGGCTCTGTTTCTTGATCCACTGGTCCAGAAGTCAGTAGAGAGCCATCCACAGTCTCCATCTGTACTGGAGTAGCCTTCTTCACTGAACGTATCCCCTGTTTCAGAGCAAAGGAGATATCCATAAAATTTCCACTTGCTCCTGAGTCGATCATAGCAGAGCTAGACACCCAGACTGAGTCAACCCAGAGTTTGATGGAAAGGAAGCAATGAGAATTGTTTCTTTTACAACTCAGCTGGGACACCGCTGAGGAAACTTGAAAAATTGCAGCGTTTATACCGTCATCGTCCCCAGAACTAACAGAGTTTAAGTCCAAGAAATCAAGATCTCTTGCAGCAGATCTCTCTGGAGCCTGAGGCTCGGACATGACAGAGCTCCTCTCGCAACACTCACAGTGAATGACTGCTGCAGTAGTCTTACGAGAACGGCTGGGGCAGTTTATAATGAAGTGCCCTGACTTACCACAATAGAAACATAGATTTTCCTTTATACGATGTTCTTTGCGTGCATCACTAACCCGTCTTTGCAAAGAGTCCACCTGCATGGGTTCAGGTTCTGGTTCCCTTGTGATCCTACTCAAAGGTTCCTTAGCTGAGGAGGGAGGTAGTAAAAGGTTAGTGCGATTATTTTCGAACCATCTCTCTTGTCTGCGTTCAGTCAGACGAGCATCAATACGGATACAATAGTTGATAAAGTCACCTAACGCAGTGGGAGGGTCGGCACGAGCAAGTTCATCCTTAATCAGTGGAGACAACCCTTTCCGAAAAATAGATTTTTTAGCGGAAGTGTCCCAAGTGGTATCAAGAGCCCATCTCCTGAAATCCAGGGCATATTCGGCTACTGTACGCTTACCTTGGCGTAAAGTTAACATGGCTGCTTCAGCTGTTGCACCTCGATTGGGGTCATCAAACACCTGCCCCATGGCTGAAATAAAAGCATCAAGGTGATTCAAACAATCATCCTCAGTCTCAATCAGAGGGTTTGCCCACATCAAAGCCTTATTGGTAAGCAACATGATTACAGTAAGCACTTTGGATCGTTCAGTGGGAAATTGTGAAGCATGTGCAGAGAAAAATAAATTGCATTGATTAATAAATCCCCTGAATTTCTCACGTTCACCGCCAAAACGAAAAGGAGGTAATTTGGGGATCCAGAACTTGGGGTTATGGCAGGAGCCTGGGCTCGTTCCTCTAGAGCCTCAATCCTGGCTCGCAATTCCTGGGTAGTCTGTCCAAACACTTGCAAATTATGATTAGTGAGGTCCTGTAGGCTTGCAAAACGGGTTTTTAAAGTCTGTACATCTGAAAGGATTGTATCAGTCACTCCGCAAAGTTCCTTTATGCGGGCCTCCATCTTCCAGATCTTTTAAGGCAGAGGTGCTGGAAGGAGAAGAGGAAAGGAAAAAAAAACAAAAAACAATAGTGTTTACCTGTGGTAACACTCCAGAGTAAAATTTTAAGGGAATGCGCTCACCTGGAATGGTTGTGAGAAGTCACAACCACTGTCATCACATAAGGTATTAAACGGACATCTGATATCCACAGTCACAGCAGACACGGCTTTCCCAGACCCAGCAGACACTAAACATTGGCTCCTGAATCTTGTCATGTATAGTGTACAGTTCCTATAGCGTCTTGTGCTTGGGTGCGAGGAAAACACAGGAGACATAGGTTGAAATGAAATGACTTGTATTACTTCATACAAGCATGCTGAAAAGTTCACACAGTTTGCAGGAACAGCGACAGGAGACACAGCAGGCCAGAGTAACTTCAAGCACTACAGTAAATCTCCAAAGCAGGTTCAGGATCTCTTCTCTGTACCGTAATTCCTCTGAAAACATGGATTCACCAAACAGCAGGTTTCCAGAGTCCAAAAGTGTTCCAAGGTTCCTCAGTAGGGAATAGCTGGAGTACAAGTCCAAGGCTTCCAGGAGTCAGGTCACAGACTGACTGAGGCTTGATTCAGGAGCACTGATTGTTCAGCTGAGGCTGCTTAAGAAGCAAGAGGGAAGAATCAGGGCGGGAACATGAAAACTGGAAACTCCATATTAACTGAGGGCAAGAGCTGCAGAAAGACAGAAAGCAAAATGGCCAACGGAAAACTGAGTTTCAAGGAACATGTCAACAGAGACAAAGAACCTTACAGCTCGACTGTAAGTGTGGAAGAGTCTACAGTGATTGTCCCTTTAAATGTCATCTTGGCGGAAAATGCCGCTGTCTCTAGTGAACCTCCTCCCAGGGCCACTAGATGCGATCGCTTCCCCGAACGCTGTGGACATTTGTTAGCATAGTGTCCTGTCTGCTGACAAAGGTTACAGACCACGGATGCTCGGACGGCATGAGACTTAGGTCCTGCACGAGGAACCTATGTGGCCTTTTGGGCTTCAGACGCCAGATCGGGGGATTCGAGAGGTTTGGCAAAGGTGGGAGCCAACTGAATCCTCTGCCTACACTGGGCCCGCTCCAACCTCCGCTCGTGAAAACGGAGGTCGATGCGGGTAGATATGGAGATAAGCTTCTCCAGTGTGGAATCTCCCTGGTAGCCAAAGCGTCTTTAACATGGTCAGCCAATCCTCGCCAGTAGACTGGAATGAGAACTTTATCCGACCAGTCTAGCTCTGAGGCCAGAGTCCGAAAACTGGATGGAAAACTGACTCACCAAAGACGAACCCTGTGCCAATGCCAGCAGTTGGAGCGCCGTATCATGGGTGACCTGAGGTCCTAAAAAGACCTTTTTAAGAGCCTCCAGGAAACAAGGAGCACTCCGCACCACACGATCGTCGCGCTCCCACAGCGACGTTGCCCACTCCAACGCTCTGCCCGAGAGTAGAGACAGTACAAAACCCACTTGTGCCGATCCGTGGGGAAACGTGCAGCCAGAAGCTCGAGCTGTATAGAGCACTGACTCACGAATCCCCGACATTGCTTGCTGTCACCGGCAAACTTGTCAGGAAGTGGGAGGTGGGATAATGTAGGGGCAGAGGTGGCAGAGGACAAACTGGCTGCAGCCACGCTAGCAGCCTGAACAGCGACTCGGTAACATCCACAGCTGAGGTTGTGCGCTCAAGAGCCGCCAACCTACCCTCCAGCTGCTGGATGTACTGCGGTAGACGCTGGTCATCCGCCATTTTACTAGCCAGACCCTGGCGCTAGTATTATGTTAAGGGTCTGCGGAATGCACCTAATAGATATTAAGGAGAGGTGCGTTCGCAGCCCGGGGTCCACCGTGCAGGCGTAGCCTGCTGCTAGTAAGATGGCGTAAATAGGCAGTATGAGCAAACTCTGTTATCCCGCAGAGTCGCAGATGTAAACACCGTAGCACTATATGGCGATATAAGCGGACTCTGTTAATTCACAGAGCCGCTGTAAGAAAGACTGTTTCCTGTTAGACTCACAGGGAACACAGATGACTGCTAAGCGGATTGCAGTCTGTGGTCATGCAAACAGAACCCAAGCAGTAATCTCCTCACTGGTGTAGCCGGTATTCTAATGGCGTTTTCAGCCGAGCCCTGAACACGTGCATACAATCTACTCACCGGAGATGCCAGTATTCTAGTCGGTATAACAATTTCCATGGTGTCAATATTTTCGGAGGCTTAAAACTGGGTGAGGGACAGCCAAACTCTGCTAAAAAAGGTGAGGTTATGAAAGACAGTCTCATGTCACAGGTCATACACTTTGACAAGACTGAGCACAGCAACTAAACACAAGGTAGTTACACTGCATCAGCAAGGTCTCTCCCAGGAAAAGGTTTCACAGCCAATTGGGGTTTCTTGTGCTATTCAAGCTCTTTTGATTTTGCACCAAGAAATGGGTAACGTTGAGAATCATAGACACAATGGTCGTCCAATGAAACTTAGTGTAGTAAATGAAAGACAAATCATGTTACTTCTCTACAAAATAGGTAAATGACCAGCAGTTCCATCAGCTTAGAACTAGCAGCAACCACTAGGACCCAGCTACACCCATCCCATTGTTCGGAGAGGTCTGGCCAGAAATTGTCTTTAGAAATGTGGTCAAAACCCCTAGACCTTCCAAATGGAATCAAGGACAAGTGACTTAGTTTTGAACAAAATCATAGGAACTTGGATGCAGAAAAATGTCAGCAGGTCCCTGACTGAGGAGTGTGTATATGTACAGTCCATAAAAGCAGCCCATGTGGCCACTATGGGACCAGTAAGTGGGGGACTCGTGAGTTATTGTAGAGCATGCACAGTAGTTTTCTTTTTGTCACTTATCAGTTGTAAAAGAGATATTTACTTAGTTGTATCCTGCTTGATGGATGAGTTCTAACAGAAAAGGTGGACAATTCTGTGGGGCCACCCTGTAGGTGAATGTAAAGTGTTTTGAAGCCAGAATGCCATTAAGTGTTAATGAAAAACTGGAGTGATCAGGGCTGACTGTCAGAGAAGCTCCGTGCCCCACCAGTGGTTATTCTCAGAATCGAAAATAGTTCATTTTCTGCTTCTTTTGAAATTTAATGCATACGTTTTCATGGTCTTGTGATCCATAACATAGGGCAAAAGACAATAAATTGTGATATTCACCATATTGATGTTTCACCTCTAACCAACTGTCTCTTGGCTCACAAAAAGGGACAAAGAAATCTTTATCGAGGTCTGAAATCGAATGCGTTGGCCACTTATTATGTTTATTGTCCACTTCCGTGTAGACCCTGGGCTAGAGTGTTCTTATGTCGGTGGTGACCTTTGCATGCAGCCATATCTACCAGGACAGGAAGTTCTATTTGCTACGCAGCATTCCGCTTCTCTATTTTGCACAGACTTGTTTTGGGTCCCTCTCACCCAGGTTGATGGAAATAGTAAGTTAATTGAAAAAGTAGCAATGTTGCTTCAGGATAACGTGGTACAAACGTAAAAGGAGTGATTGTGATAGGGAGCACTGTGGACCCACTGTGGCTGTATTGGGGGACTATGACTAATGTGATGGTGCAGAGGCAGTGGTGGGCAATTTGGTATTGATGAAGACACTGTGGCAGCCAAAAGAGCATTGTGGCTATGGTTGGCACTATTGTCAATATGATAGGGAGCACCAAGAAGGTTAAAATAGATCAAATATGGCTGCTCTGGAGCCGTAACTGTGAAAAGTGAATCGCGAAAGTCAAGGAAACAAGGTGGGAATGAAACCGTCTAAGTATTTTTAAGGGGCCGATATGGTGATAAATGCAGTGATAGGTCTGTGTGGCAGTGATGGGGCAACCAAAGTGGTAGAAGGACCCAATGGCTGTTAAGGGGCTGATGTGATAGTGATAGATCGCTGTGGCAGTAATGAGGCCACTTTGGCAAAGATGAGGGCTACCAAGGCAGTGATGGGCCACTGGTGATGGGCCACTGGTGATGGGCCACTGGTGATGGGCCACTGGTGATGGGCCACTGGTGATGGGGCCACTGGTGATGGGCCACTGTTGATGGGCCACTGGTGATGGGCCACTGGTGATGGGCCACTGGTGATGGGTCTCTGGTAATGGGCCACTGGTGATGGGACACTGGTGATGGGACACTGCAGCTGTGATGGATTTCACAGTGGCAATAGCGGTGGGCACTTTGACTATGAAGAAGGCACTATGGCAAAGAGGGATAACGATGATGCCCAAGCATGTGTTATGGGTGATCATCGTAGTGATACAGTAAGTGCAGGGATAGGTCCATGTGGCTGTAATGAGGCCACTTTTGCACAGATGAGTCCCATTGGGGCAGTGATGGAGCCATAATGGTGTGTATAGAGACAGTATTGGTGGCTCTTACAGGGCCAATGTGGCAGCCATTGTTATGGCTAACCTATACATGAATCTTTCACGTCCTTAGTCGAGATGATCAGTTCTCATGCAGCACGGACTCACGGCGTTGTTGCAGCTGGAACAATAAAAGCCAATGTGAAAAAACTCCAGCAGGATATGCAGTCAGGAATCATGGGATCAGATGAGCTGCGGAAATGGCAACAGGTGTTGTAGATTTGTAGACTACAAGAAAGCAAAGGAGAAAGAACAGTGAGAAGCTGAGCGGAGTTACGCAGGACGTTCTGTATAGCAGAGTTGAATTTGTCATTGAGTCCAATGCACCTGGCAGTGGCACAACAGAGCCAAGTCAGGATATACTGAATCACAGGTGAGTTTTTCACAAACTTTAATGCAGAGTGTGGCAGTGGTACAGTACAGCTGAGCTGGTCACAGGGTCTAGTACAGCAGAGCTGGACAGCAGAATTACAGAGTACCCAGCACAATAGCAAAACTGGGTTTGTCAAGTGGCCAACGCAGAGCTGTAGTGTAGTGTAGTGTAGACGTCAACTACCTGAATACTCAGGTGGTGATGCAAAGCCTGAGCTTGCCAATAACATCAGGGTGCACCACAACAGAAGCGTGTGCCGATTTGCCATGGAACAGGAGGAGGATGCATCGAGCGGCACTGGATCCAGTAGAAATGAGTAGCAGTGATCAGTGCACTGAGGCACCGGCGGGTCCTTAGTGGCCAATATAGCCAGTGATAAGTTTAATGGCAGACTGCAGCGGCATTGACGAGGGCATCAAGGTAAATGAAGCACTGTGGCAGTAATGAGGCCACTTTGGTACAGATGAAGGCCATTGATGGGACAACTGTAGCTGTGATGGTGTGAATTGTTGTTCAGCCTGCACCATTTTCTGGATATATAGTGTGCACGTCATTTTCTCAGTACTATGGTGTGTATAGTGGCAATCATGATGGCGTCACTTTGTTTATGATAGGGGCATTGTGCATTATAGCCATGGCCAGAAGGACTGTCAGTGTGATAAGGGACAGTATGACGGTGGAGAGGAAACATTATCAACAATGGGGCCAATGTGCTGGTGGCGAGCGCTGTAACTGGTGAAGCCACCGGGACTATGACTGGAGCACTTTGGCTATCATGTGACCCCGCTGGCTTTTATGAGGGGGCATAGTGGCTGTAAAGGGGCCACTGAAGCAGTGTTTGGGCCATCATGGCGATGACAGAGAGCTATGTGCACAATGCCACCTTTTCCAGGGGTCAGAGAACGTGGTATATTTGGGGGGGGGGCACAAACTTCCTCCTTGAAGATATTTCTGAAACGCTCGCAGCCACAATGTATCTATTTTTCCCAGTGAATGTTCCCTCATTGTCACATTTTCTCTTATGCAGCATTTCGCAGCCCATTACTGACAAATGTAAAATCCGAGCGCTCAATATTCTCCTGTTTACTTAAGGATCGTCAGTGCTTCTTCAAGGAATAAAGAAAATCTATGATATTACGATGAAAAAAAAAACTGCAAGAAAAAGAAAAGAAAATCAAGTCAGGAATTCTTCATAAAACTACTGAATCTTAAGTCACGGAGAGACAAAAAATCTGAAAAGCCGCAGCATTTATATCTAAGGAGCAAATAAACAGCAGACAGTGAGGCTCTTTTAAGATTCCCCGGAGAGGTAGTTAAGGAAGTATTTTTTGAGCAGTCGAACACTTAAAATTCTGGATTTCGGCAGCTAAAAGCGAGTGAGCGATTACAGGAGGGAGACGACTTCACTGCATTTGTTTTAGCAACCGGTAAAGAAAAATAAAAGTGTTTATGAATCAGGAACCAAAGGAGAATGCAAAGTAGCACTCAGAAATCTGTCACAGTCTGTGGATGCAAATCAGCTCTCTCCCAGAAGGGAAGAAGAATCTCCCACCAGGTGCCAATAGTGCTCTCATTAAGGAGAACAGCGGGGCCGTTATTGGCAATGTTCAAAAAGAAATGACCTCTCTCTCCTCGATAGTGTCATAATGGGAGGTGACTTCCCTGTAGGTCAATATGTGCAAGAAGACCGCAGATAGTGGTAAAGCCAGACCCCTATAGACGGGACGGGACTTTCAGGGTTCTCGCCCCTCATCAGTGAAGAACAGGGTTTTTCTGAATGTGATACCTTTCAATCAGCTTGTGTGATGGGGAGCATCCAAACCTACTAAAATAACATATATTCACAGTATAAAAGATAATTACAGAAGATCATGGGTATAAATATACATAAAGAAAAGCAGATGTTTAATAGATACATAGAAACAAAGAAGGAAGGCAGCACTCCATTATTTACATAAATACATAGATAGATAATATATAGATAATAGATAGAGAGAAAATAGATAATAGATAGATAGATAATAGAAAGATGATAGAATAGAAGCTAGCTTATAGATAGATAGAAAGATAATACATAGAGAGAAAATAGATATAGATAGACACTCCAACTAAAAATGGAAATTATCCCTTTAAAAAAATTCACAATAATATGTGCAAAAGTGCTAAATAAGGGCAAATATTGCAAAAAAATATAAAAGCAGATATTGCAAAATTGGCTCTCAGCAGAGAAGCTGAACACAGCACCTGTAGTTAATCACAGGGGTATAGACCAAATAGAATCTAAATAGAATCCTCAGTGACTATATCACTCTCCTGAAAGGGGTGTGCTCATCACCGGCCATAGACTATCGATGCCACAACATACAAATTATAAATCCATGCCCCAGATTTATTACCTTAATAGAGGGATCAGGCTTACAGGCAATCAGTGTGTTAACGCGCCCCGACGCGCGTTTCGGAATTGCTCCTTCGTCAGGGGGTCTGCTTTTATATTTTTTTGCAATATTTGCCCTTATTAAGCACTTTTGCACATATTATTGTGAATTTTTTTAAAGGGATATTTTCCATTTTTAGTTGGAGTGTCACGTTACACTTTTTTGGCATTATCAGCACTTCAAGGATATACATATATATCTTTTTGCAAAAGGTGGGTAGTTCAGTCTTGTTGCTTTGAGGTATTTTTGCACTATATACTTTTGCACTTTATTTCAGCATATTTGCACACTTTTTTTTACATTTTATATTATTCATGTGATTATTCTTTATAGTTGCACATTTTTTGCACTTTATTAATGTACAAATGTTCATTTGTTGATATTAATCACACTTATCCATTATTTTATTATTTTATTGTTATCAACTACATTTATTATTTCTGTATTTTTATTCATTTTTTTATATTTAGCTCTTGGTGTAATGAATTTTATGTTGAACTTTATTATTATTCACTGATTACAGTATATATACCTCTTGTGCCATCTATATGACTATTATCTGTGTGTGTTTTATTTATTAAATTTTATATGTACTGTGTTAAAGCACGATTCAATAAAGGTTTTTTATACAACTATCTTTGTTTGAAAATATATATTCTATTTATTTAATTCTTTCATTATGGTTTTATGATCGTGTAATTTTATATATTTATTTTTATATTATATTATTATTATTTTCATTTATTTTTTATTTTTATTTTCTTTTTTCTTTTATGGATATAATTTTTTATTTACTACAGGGCTGGTATAGCACACTGTTTCACCCTACTTCATCACAGACCATCCTGTCGCCACAGTACAGTTCAGCAAGTTTCTCTACACCCGCTCAGTGGCTCCGCATCCAATCGCTATGGACCCCCTGGATCCACCGCTCGGGAGTCTAACTAGTTACACAGTCTCAGTTCTCTTTAGGTAGATACCTTTGGCGCTTATCAAGCTCAGGATTTCTCATGAAATGTCATTCTATCCAAGGTTTCCCTGTCACTAGCCCTTCCCACTATGGGTTATTCCCAAACATTAACTGTATCATATATCTCCCTGTCTCTGCCAGCTACCCGTGGCTGGACAGACTACAGTTTCATACTAACAGTATAAAACATCTCTATACACTAAGCCTATTACACTGTATTTCATGTCCTAAATCTTAATCTAAATCTTACCCAACGTTTATCCTACACGGTACATTGCTGCATACATTGCATAGGTAAACATCTTACACTTCACGTGACACAATACGTACACAAGACGTGGGACATAATCCAGATTACGCATCACATTATACACAGCACTGGTGAGCAGGGCAATATGTGAATATCTGTACATCTCCATCATCCGTCCTGCTAGTCCTGAGATCCCCGGGGAGCCTTTACAGTCCTTGCTGCCCACATGCCTTCCTGATTGCTGCATTGACGCCCTCTCAGATCTAAGACTGTAATCCATGGGGCCACCTGTTGGTGCCATCTCATTGGTCGGGCAGGAATCCCCTCTTTACTGTAACTGCATTTTTTTTTTCATCAAAAAGGGTCATGGAACGGTGTGAAGGAGGTAGCCAAAGTCAAGCATTTCTGTCCTCGGAGAAAAAAAAAAAATTTACACAATCGCGCATGCGCACACATATGCATACTCATGTGCGGAGGAACAGAACCAACTGTCAAGCTTCATGCACCTTGTGTTCTCCTTTCCTCCATCCCACTCCCTCTTTGCACCCTTCTGTTATTTTTGCTCTTTCCCATCATTTTGCTCCCTGCTGTGGCTTTCTTGCCGTGTCTTTTCTCCTGCGCACTTGCCCTTCTTGTTATAAGGCCAAAGGCAAAGTATTTGGCCTTCAGTCACTGTCAGTGGTGAAAGTCTTCCTCCAACTACTTGGGCACTAGTTTTTTGGTGGTCTTCAGTACTGGGTTGTTTCTTGCCACGGATTCCTGCCTGCCGCTTTCCCATCTCTCTCTGTGACTTTTGCCTGCCGCCTGCGCTGCCCACTTCCTATAAATGTACTCCACCACTATTTTACCTACTACCCAACGCCTTTGCAGTGCATCCAGGAGTGATCTGCTCAGCGCTCATCAGTTACTGCTAACTGAATAGTGATATGTAAATCTGCAAAATTGGAAATTTGCTTAAATTTGAACCAGAAAATTTGATTCACGTGGAGTTTATTTGATGTGCATCAAATGTATCTTCTTATGTTCTCTTCTGACCCCACAGCTTAATAAATCTAGGAAACAAAAAAAAAAAAAAAAAATAGAAAACATTTACTCAGCTCACGGATTGCCCTGCCCGGTCTTTGGATCTTTCTCTGCAACTCGGCTGTCTTCTATTTTTCAGGGGTGGTGATGGATGTCTTCTTTTTGATCTTCAGTCCTCACCAGTGATTCCATTTCCAACAACAAGATGTTTTGATGTCACTATGTCATTATGTCACAAAGTGCATCGCTGAGACCTAGTTGGCTGCAAAAGTCCTGATGATCTCGAAGAAGATGTCCGTCACCACCAGCCCTATTCCCAGCATATTGGAATCTTCTATTTTGCTGGATTTACCCAAATCAAAATGCAAACAAAAATAACAAAAAAATTGATTCTGCCAAATCCAACATTTTTTGCAAAATTTGAGGTGACCTTGCAATTTTCAGCAGCAAAAATATGATTCTCGTTGAGAGGTTGGGTAAATAATGGGGAATCCATTAAATCCTGGATTTACCCAAAGTCAATTCCATTAAAGAGTAAAACAATTTCACCATTTTTGTCATATTAATGGACCAACGAAATCTGAGCCAGCCACGTGAGAGCGCGTCGTGGCACCAGTGCAGGCGAGAAGCTCCAGAGGGACATTACACTCTTGTCACTCAACACCAGGTGCAACAAGTGTTAGTGAAACATTAGTCACCCCCGATGACGAATGCACATCACAACCACCGGGTGTCTACATAAAGACACGTATAACATAAATATCTCCTGACAGAGTATCACAATGTCATGTTTTCCTTCAGAGCTGGTCCCTTTGCGCCACTTTTCTGGTCTTACCTGGTGACTGTGTAACAAACATGTTGGGATCTGTGGAGCTAAGAGGAGAGCTAGGGGAACTTTCTGCCATGGATAGATTACGGGAGGCGTCACATCGGCAATTCTTTTATGTAACGTTTCGGTGTAATTCTAAAAGAAACATAAGGCGGCCTCTCCATCGAGAAGAAAAATGGATTTAGTTCAGAGGAAGGGCAGCGCAAGCCCCATGAATAAATATTCACACGGCGCTCTTTGTTTCGCACCAGTTGTGATCTATTATTTATTTTTGCTCTATTACATTTCCTCTGCATACTCATTCACTGTCGGGCCTGTGACGGGTTCAAAGCCGCCCTACGCCACCTCTGGTTTATCAGCGCAGCGCCCGGCTGCCATGAGGAGAAATTCTAATAAGCAGCGGTACGGCACACGGAGGAGGGTTGTGGGCAGCCACAGAATTAACCTCTTGTTACCCAGGGAGCTAACCTTTGCCAGATAAAGTCTCATCAGCAGTGACAGCAATGCATAATAAAGCCTCAAATCAATGAGCAGCTTCTGCCAGAAAGTCCTCACCTAATGCAGAACCAGGGACCGTCAGATATGTAGTGTCTACAGGAATAAGGCAACCGGCACCGAAACAACATCAATCTATTATCAACCAATCACTCTATTATCTATCTATTATCTATCTATCTATCTATTATGTATATATTGTACATCTATTATCTATCTATAATCTACAATGGGTTCGGAAAGTATTCAGACCCCTTTAAATTTTTCACTCTTTGTTTCATTGCAGCCATTTGGTAAATTCAAAAAAGTTCATTTTTTTTCTTATTAATGTACACTCTGCACCCCATCTTCACTGAAAAAAACAGAAATGTAGAAATTTTTGCAAGTTTATTGTTATGATCCCTGTGCAGGTTATGAAATCTGCACTGCTGGTTAAACCTGTTAAATCTGTGTCTGTGTCATCTGTCGAGCTGGAAGGTATTCCGGAGTACCTGAAAGACTTCGAAGATGTGTTCTCAGAAAGAGAGGCCGAGATGTTGCCGCCACATAGACCCTTTGACTGCGCCATCGAGCTAGTCCCGGGGGCTAAACTACCTAAAGCCCGCCTGTTTAATTTGTCTGGCCCTGAGCACTTAGCTATGAAGGATTTTATTGTTGAAAGTCTTCGCAAGGGACACATACGTCCCTCAGTTTCACCTGTGGCGGCGGGGTTCTTTTTTGTGAAGAAAAAAGATGGCGGTCTACGTCCCTGTCTCGACTTTCGTGAGCTTAATAAGATAACTGTAGGGAGTACGTATCCCCTTCCGTTGATTCCTGATTTATGAAACCAACTATCAGGGGCAAAATGGTTCTCTAAACTGGATCTTCAGGGAGCATATAATTTGATAAGGGTCCGGAAGGGGGATGAATGGAAAACTGCGTTCCTCACGTCCGAGGGACTTTTTGAAAATTTAGTCATGGCGTTTGGTCTTACCAATGCCCCCGCCATATTTCAGAATTTCATCAACGTGGTGTTTTCTGATCTCATTGGTCATTTTGTTGTGATTTACTTAGATGATATTCTGATATATTCCCCAGACAGTCATTCTCATATGAATCATGTACGAATTGTTCTCCAAAGGCTTAGGGAAAATCATCTGTTTGCTTTTTTGGGATTGATCGTGTCCTGTGAGGGGTTTTGTATGGACCCCAAGAAGGTGCTGGCCATTGCGGATTGGGTGCAACCCCGAGATCTTAAAGGGCTCCATCGCTTCTTGGGGTTCGCCAATTACTACCGCAAATTTATTCGGAGGTTTTCGCAGGTGGTCAAACCACTCATAGATTTAACACACAAAGGTGCGGATGTGAAAAATTGGTCCTTGCTTGCAAAAGAGGCCTTTGCGGCTCTGAAAAAATGCTTTATGACTGCTCCGGTGTTGGTACAGCCAGATCCATCCAAACCATTTATTGTGGAAGTGGACGCCTCTGAGGTGGGGGTGGGTGCTGTGTTGTCCCAAGGTCCTGCCACTCTGACCAACCTCAGGCCATGTGCTTTTTTTCCAGGAAGTTCTCTGCTGCTGAGAAGAATTACGATGTAGGCAATAGAGAGCTTCTTGCGGTCAAATTAGCATTTGAAGAATGGAGACATTTTTTGGAAGGAGCCAGTCACTCGGTTACTGTGATTACCAACCACAAAAATTTATCATATATTGAGTCTGCTAAAAGACTAACGCCCAGACAGGCCCGTTGGTCGCTTTTCTTTTCACGTTTTCAGTTTACTATTACGTTTTGTCAAAGAATACCAAGGCGGATGCCTTGTCTCACAGTTTTCATCCGGTGTCTCCCCCTGAGCCACCTTCCTCCATTCTTCACCCTGGGGTTGTGTTGGCAGGGGTCTCGTCTGAGTTGGAACAGGAGATTGAGGGGGCCCAGTCTCTGGCCCCTGCTGCCAAGCCAGGGGGTAAGTTGTTTGTCCCAGAGCAGCTTCGGCTGAAACTCCTGCAGGAGTTTCATGAATCCAAGCTTAGTGCTCACCCTGGTATATCAGCCACGCGTCGGGCGGTGGCTAGGATCTTTTGGTGGCCTACTCTAAGTTCTGACATAAAAAATTTTATTTCTGGTTGTGGGGTCTGCGCTCGTTCTAAAAACTCACATAGCCGGCCGGCTGGGGAACTGATGCCCTTGACAGTTCCCGAAAGGCCATGGACTCACTTGTCCATGGATTTTATTATCGATCTTCCTCCGTCCAAGGGCAATATGGTGATATGGGTAGTGGTGGACAGGTTTTCGAAGCAGGCTCATTTTGTACCCTTGTCCTCACTACCCTCAGCTGAGACTTTGTCCAGATTGTTTGTGCAGCATGTTATCCGGTTGCATGGGGTACCCCTGAATGTGGTGTCTGATCGTGGAGTGCAGTTTGTGGCAAAGTTTTGGCGTGCTTTCTGCAAGAAATTGGGGATGTCTCTGTCCTTTTCGTCTGCATACCATCCTGAGAGCAATGGTCAGACGGAACGCACTAATCAGTCTCTGGAACAGATCCTCAGATGTCTGACTTCTGCAAGACAGAATGACTGGTGTGATGTACTGCCGTTGGTGGAATTCGCCTTCAATAGTCGGGTGAGCCAATCTACTGGTATGTCTCCTTTCTTGATCAATTATGGTTTTAGTCCTCATTTCGGCGAGTTTCTCGTTTGGATTCTGGGTGTCCTGGGGCAGAGGGGTCTGTTCAGCGATTAAAGAATACGTGGGCGGAGGTCCATTGGAATATATCCTGGTCTTAAGGCAGGTACAAGTTTTTCGCTGACAGGAAAAGAACCCCACGTCCTATGTTTCGGGTTGGAGAGAAAGTTTGGCTCTCCACGCGTAACATTAAGTTGAAGGTTCCGTCAGCCAAGTTGGGCCCCAAGTTCATTGGCCCATATAAGATTGTGGAAAAAATCAATCCAGTGGCTTACAAGTTGTGTCTTCCAGCCTCATTCAAGATCCCTAACGTCTTCCATAAATCCAAACTGAAACCTTTTGAGGCAGTCCGGGGGAGTCCGAGTCCGCTGCTCCTCCTGTTTTGGTTGAGGGACACATGGAATATGAGATTGATCATATCGTAGATTCCAGGTTGGTGCAGTGGTCGGTACAGTATCTGGTTCATTGGAAGGGGTATGGGCCGGAGGACAGGTCCTTGGTCCCGGCCCGTTTGATGCATGCGGATTGCCTGGTTCCATGCCAGGTACCCGGGCAAGCCTGGGGGTCCAGAGACCCCCCGTTGAGAGGGGGGTACTGTCATGATCCCAGAGCAGGTTTGACCTGCTCGCCAGGGGTTTATGTCTTGAGCCCAGTATAGGTTTGACCTGCACACCAGGGGTTAATGTTTTGATCCCAGTGCAGGCTCTTACCTGCACACCTGGGGATTATTATTGTGGCCTCTCCTTGGTTCTGGGGGAGCTTCTTATAGCCCTAGGAAGCTCCAATCTCCGTCAGTTATACTTTCGCCCTTGGCTGAGTGTGTTGACCCCTGAGTGTGTTTGTGCTGTGTTCTGGTTTGCCTGATACTTTGGTTTTGACTCGGTCTGTTCTCTAGATACTGCTTGTTGGATTCTGTTTCTGTACCTTCTCTGTCTGTTTGGTTTTGACCTCTGCCTGGCCCCGACGATCTATTCTGTCTTACCCTTTGGTACTGTCCTGATATCTCGTGCTTTGACCCGGCCTGTTCTGATTTACGTCTCTGTCTTTGCCCCTGGGTAACTTTGTCCCGGAGTTACCTTTCTAGGAGTTTTCCTTCAGCTTCTAGCTCTCTGGAGCTGAAGTCACTCCCCCCAACTGTCAGGTGATTCAGGT
Organism: Oophaga sylvatica; assembly: GCA_033576555.1. Taxonomy (NCBI): domain Eukaryota; kingdom Metazoa; phylum Chordata; class Amphibia; order Anura; family Dendrobatidae; genus Oophaga; species Oophaga sylvatica. Next base: position 639,329,011 of record JARQOD010000002.1, on the reverse strand, counting down.
CCTGAAACTATCTCTCTCCTGCCTTGCTCACCCTGCGTTCCTAGGAGCCTGAAGCTGTCTTTTGTAATCGTCTTCCGGGAGATTGCACTGGTGAGTTCTCTTGCAATCCTTCCCATGATATTTATTAAAAAAGAAAAACTGAAATCTCACATGGTCATAAGTATTCAGACCCTTTGATCAGACACTCATATTTACGTCACATGCTGTCCATTTCCTTGTGATCCTCCTTGAGATGGTTCTACTCCTTCATTGGAGTCCAGCTGTGTGTAATTACACTGATAGGACTTGATTTGTAAAGGCGCACACCTGTCTATGTAAGACCTCGCAGCTCACAGTGCATGTCACACCAAATGAGAATCATGAGGTCAAAGGAACTGGCCAAGGAGCTCAGAGACAGAATTGTGGCAAGACACAGATCTGGCCAAGATTACAAAAGAATTTCTGCAGTACTCAAGGTTCCTAAGAGCACAGTGGCCTCCATAATCCTTAAATGGAAGAAGTTTGGGACCACCAGAAGTCTTCCTAGACCTGGCCGTCCAGCCAAACTGAGCAATCGTGGGAGAAGAGCTTTGGTGAGAGAGGTAAAGAAGAACCCCAAGATCACTGTGGCTGAGCTCCACAGATGCAGTAGGGAGATGGGAGAAAGTTCCACAAAGTCACCTATCACTGCAGCCCTCCACCAGTCGGGCCTTTATGGCAGAGTGGCCGACGGAAGCCTCTCCTCAGTGCCAGACTTAGGAAAGCCGCATAGAGTTTACTAAAAAACACATGAAGGACTCACAGACTATGAGAATGAGACAACATTTTGGATTTTACAATCATTTTTCCAGCTGGTATTATAAACTATTCTAATTTACTGAGATAATGACTTTTGGGTTTTCATTGGCTGTAAGCCATAATCATCAACATTAACAGAAATAAACACGTGAAACAGATCACTCTGTGTGTAATGACTCTATAGAATAGATCACTCTGTGTGTAATGACTATAGAATAGATCACTCTGTGTGTAATGTCTCTATAGAATAGATCACTCTGTGTGTAATGACTCTATAGAATAGATCACTCTGTGTGTAATGACCTATAGAATAGATCACTCTGTGTGTAATGACTCTATAGAATAGATCACTCTGTGTGTAATGACTCTATAGAATAGATCACTCTGTGTGTAATGACTCTATAGAATAGATCACTCTGTGTGTAATGACTCTATAGAATAGATCACTCTGTGTGTAATGACTATAGAATAGATCACTCTGTGTGTAATGACTCTATAGAATAGATCACTCTGTGTGTAATGACTCTATAGAATAGATCACTCTGTGTGTAATGACTCTATAGAATAGATCACTCTGTGTGTAATGACTCTATAGAATAGATAGCTCTGTGTGTAATGACTCTATAGAATAGATCACTGTGGTGTAATGACTCTATAGAATAGATCACTCTGTGTGTAATGACTCTATAGAATAGATCAATCTTTGTGTAATGACTCTATAGAATAGATCACTCTGTGTGTAATGACTCTATAGAATAGATCACTCTTGTGTAATGACTCTATAGAATAGATCACTCTGTGTGTAATGTCTCTATAGAATAGATCACTCTGTGTGTAATGTCTCTATAGAATAGATCACTCTGTGTGTAATGTCTCTATAGAATAGATCACTCTGTGTGTAATGTCTCTATAGAATAGATCACTCTGTGTGTAATGACTCTATAGAATAGATCACTCTGTGTGTAATGACTATAGAATAGATCACTCTGTGTGTAATGACTATAGAATAGATCACTCTGTGTGTAATGTCTCTATAGAATAGATCACTCTGTGTGTAATGACTCTATAGAATAGATCACTCTGTGTGTAATGACTATAGAATAGATCACTCTGTGTGTAATGACTCTATAGAATAGATCCCTCTGTGTGTAATGACTCTATAGAATAGATCCTCTGTGTGTAATGACTCTATAGAATAGATCACTCTGTGTGTAATGACTCTATAGAATAGATCACTCTGTGTGTAATGACTCTATAGAATAGATCACTCTGTGTGTAATGACTCTATAGAATAGATCACTCTGTGTGTAATGACTCTATAGAATAGATCACTCTGTGTGTAATGACTCTATAGAATAGATCACTCTGTGTTAATGACTATAGAATAGATCACTCTGTGTGTAATGACTCTATAGAATAGATCACTGTGTGTAATGTCTCTATAGAATAGATCACTCTGTGTGTAATGACTCTATAGAATAGATCACTCTGTGTGTAATGTCTCTATAGAATAGATCACTCTGTGTGTAATGACTCTATAGAATAGATCACTCTGTGTGTAATGACTATAGAATAGATCACTCTGTGTGTAATGACTCTATAGAATAGATCACTCTGTGTGTAATGTCTCTATAGAATAGATCACTCTGTGTGTAATGCTCTATAGAATAGATCACTCTGTGTGTAATGATCTATAGAATAGATCACTCTGTGTGTAATGACTCTATAGAATAGATCACTGTGTGTAATGTCTCTATAGAATAGATCACTCTGTGTGTAATGACTTAAATAGATCACTCTGTGTGTAATGACTCTATAGAATAGATCACTCTGTGTGTAATGACTCTATAGAATAGATCACTCTGTGTGTAATGACTCTATAGAATAGATCACTCTGTGTGTAATGCTCTATAGAATAGATCACTCTGTGTGTAATGACTATAGAATAGATCACTCTGTGTGTAATGACCTATAGAATAGATCACTCTGTGTGTAATGACTCTATAGAATAGATCACTCTGTGTGTAATGTCTCTATAGAATAGATCACTCTGTGTGTAATGCTCTATAGAATAGATCACTCTGTGTGTAATGACTATAAATAGATCACTCTGTGTGTAATGACTCTATAGAATAGATCACTCTGTGTGTAATGACTCTATAGAATAGATCACTCTGTGTGTAATGACTCTATAGAATAGATCACTCTGTGTGTAATGACTCTATAGAATAGATCACTCTGTGTGTAATGACTCTATAGAATAGATCACTCTGTGTGTAATGACTCTATAGAATAGATCACTCTGTGTGTAATGACTCTATAGAATAGATCACTCTGTGTGTAATGACTTATAGAATAGATCACTCTGTGTGTAATGACTCTATAGAATAGATCACTCTGTGTGTAATGACTTATAGAATAGATCACTCTGTGTGTAATAACTCTATAGAATAGATCACTCTGTGTGTAATGACTCTATAGAATAGATCACTCTGTGTGTAATGACTCTATAGAATAGATCACTCTGTGTGTAATGACTCTATAGAATAGATCACTCTGTGTGTAATGACTCTATAGAATAGATCACTCTGTGTGTAATGACTCTATAGAATAGATCACTCTGTGTGTAATGACTATAGAATAGATCACTCTGTGTGTAATGACTCTATAGAATAGATCACTCTGTGTGTAATTGCTCTATAGAATAGATCACTCTGTGTGTAATGACTCTATAGAATAGATCACTCTGTGTGTAATGACTCTATAGAATAGATCACTCTGTGTGTAATGACTCTATAGAATAGATCACTCTGTGTGTAATGTCTCTATAGAATAGATCACTCTGTGTTAATGACTATAGAAGAGATCACTCTGTGTGTAATGACTCTATAGAATAGATCACTGTGTGTAATGCTCTATAGAATAGATCACTCTGTGTGTAATGACTCTATAGAATAGATCACTCTGTGTGTAATGACTCTATAGAATAGATCACTCTGTGTGTAATGACTCTATAGAAGAATCACTCTGTGTGTAATGACTCTATAGAATAGATCACTTGTGTATGTCTCTAAGAATAGATCACTCTGTGTGTAATGACTATAGAATAGATCACTCTGTGTGTAATGTCTCTATAGAATAGATCACTCTGTGTGTAATGTCTCTATAGAATAGATCACTCTGTGTGTAATGACTCTATAGAATAGATCACTCTGTGTGTAATGACTCTATAGAATAGATCACTCTGTGTGTAATGACTCTATAGAATAGATCACTCTGTGTGTAATGTCTCTATAGAATAGATCACTCTGTGTTTAATGACTATAGAAGAGATCACTCTGTGTGTAATGACTCTATAGAATAGATCACTGTGTGTAATGTCTCTATAGAATAGATCACTCTGTGTGTAATGACTATAGAATAGATCACTCTGTGTGTAATGACTCTATAGAATAGATCACTCTGTGTGTAATGACTCTATAGAAGACATCACTCTGTGTGTAATGACTCTATAGAATAGATCACTGTGTGTAATGTCTCTATAGAATAGATCACTCTGTGTGTAATGACTATAGAATAGATCACTCTGTGTGTAATAACACTATAGAATAGATCACTCTGTGTGTAATGACTCTATAGAATAGATCACTCTGTGTGTAATGACTCTATAGAATAGATCACTCTGTGTGTAATGGCTCTATAGAATAGATCACTCTGTGTGTAATGACTATAGAATAGATCACTCTGTGTGTAATGACTCTATAGAATAGATCACTCTGTGTGTAATGACTCTATAGAATAGATCACTCTGTGTGTAATGTCTCTATAGAATAGATCACTCTGTGTGTAATGTCTCTATAGAATAGATCACTCTGTGTTTAATGACTATAGAAGAGATCACTCTGTGTGTAATGACTCTATAGAATAGATCACTGTGTGTGTAATGACTATAGAATAGATCACTCTGTGTGTAATAGCACTATAGAATAGATCACTCTGTGTGTAATGACTATAGAATAGATCACTCTGTGTGTAATACACTATAGAATAGATCACTCTGTGTGTAATGACTATAGAATAGATCACTCTGTGTGTAATGACTCTATAGAAGAGATCACTCTGTGTGTAATGACTCTATAGAATAGATCACTGTGTGTAATGTCTCTATAGAATAGATCACTCTGTGTGTAATGACTATAGAAGAGATCACTCTGTGTGTAATGTCTCTATAGAATAGATCACTCTGTGTGTAATGTCTCTATAGAATAGATCACTCTGTGTGTAATGACTCTATAGAATAGATCACTCTGTGTGTAATGACTCTATAGAATAGATCACTCTGTGTGTAATGACTCTATAGAATAGATCACTCTGTGTGTAATGGCTCTATAGAATAGATCACTCTGTGTGTAATGACTCTATAGAATAGATCACTCTGTGTGTAATGACTCTATAGAATAGATCACTCTGTGTGTAATGACTCTATAGAATAGATCACTCTGTGTGTAATGACTATATAGAATAGATCACTCTGTGTGTAATGTCTCTATAGAATAGATCACTCTGTGTGTAATGTCTCTATAGAATAGATCACTCTGTGTGTAATGTCTCTATAGAATAGATCACTCTGTATGTAATGACTCTATAGAATAGATCACTCTGTGTGTAATGACTATAGAATAGATCACTCTGTGTGTAATGACTATATAGAATAGATCGCTCTGTGTGTAATGACTCTATAGAATAGATCACTCTGTGTGTAATGACTATAGAATAGATCACTGTGTGTAATGACTCTATAGAATAGATCACTGTGTGTAATGACTCTATAGAACAGATCACTCTGTGTGTAATGACTATAGAATAGATCACTTTGTGTGTAATGTCTATAGAATAGATCACTCTGTGTGTAATGACTATAGAATAGATCACTCTGTGTGTAATGACTATAGAATAGATCACTCTGTGTGTAATGACTCTATAGAATAGATCACTCTGTGTGTAATGACTATATAGAATAGATCACTCTGTGTGTAATGACTCTATAGAATAGATCACTCTGTGTGTAATGGCTCTATAGAATAGATCACTCTGTGTGTAATGTCTCTATAGAATAGATCACTCTGTGTGTAATGTCTCTATAGAATAGATCATTCTGTGTGTAATGTCTCTATAGAATAGATCACTGTGTGTAATGTCTCTATAGAATAGATCACTCTGTGTGTAATGACTCTATAGAATAGATCACTCTGTGTGTAATGACTCTATAGAATAGATCACTCTGTGTGTAATGTCTCTATAGAATAGATCACTCTGTGTAATGTCTCTATAGAATAGATCATTTGTGTGTAATGACTCTATAGAATAGATCATTCTGTGTGTAATGGCTCTATAGAATAGATCACTCTGTGTGTAATGTCTCTATAGAATAGATCACTGTGTGTAATGTCTCTATAGAATAGATCACTCTGTGTGTAATGGCTCTATAGAATAGATCACTCTGTGTGTAATGACTCTATAGAATAGATCACTCTGTGTGTAATGTCTCTATAGAATAGATCACTGTGTGTAATGACTCTATAGAATAGATCACTCTGTGTGTAATGTCTCTATAGAATAGATCACTCTGTGTGTAATGGCTCTATAGAATAGATCACTGTGTGTAATGACTCTATAGAATACATCACTCTGTGTGTAATGTCTCTATATAATAGATCACTCTGTGTGTAATGACTATAGAATAGATCACTCTGTGTGTAATGCCTCTATAGAATAGATCACTCTGTATGTAATGACTCTATAGAATAGATCACTCTGTGTGTAATGACTCTATAGAACAGATCACTCTGGGTGTAATGACTATAGAATAGATCACTCTGTGTGTAATGACTCTATAGAATAGATCACTCTGTGTGTAATGACTATAGAATAGATCACTCTGTGTGTAATGACTCTATAGAATATACGAGATTCACTTTTTATATTGAAAAACTGAAATAAGTTCCCTTTTTGATGATATTCTAATTTTGTGAGAAGCGCCTGTATCTATCGCTATGTAATATCTCTCTATCACAGGTATATCACCTCCGCACACCAATAATAGGAAATAGAAAGTGACATGAAATAACAGAATTGTACTGAAACCTAATTATCCTCGCCGCGGCCGGCCGGGTGACAAGCTACTGGATTTTAATAGATGTTTTGTGCAATGTAAAATTCTATACAAGTCAATCAAAGGTGTTAACAAAAACAAATCCGACAGAGTGAGTGATCGCCACGCTTCTTCTTCCTCCTTTCTTTCAATAAATCTTGACATTGGCTTCTCAGTAAGAATATGTATTCAGAGAAAAGCCCTATTTTTATGCACCACGAGGAAATGAAGTACGCAACGTAAAACCCAACCTGGGAGAAGTAATTAACCCTTTCAAAACTGGTAATCTCTATGTTTAAAATGAAAAGACAACAACGTCCAAAGAATCATTGCAAATATTGCTGTCGGCGCCTGGAGGTGTAATGACCAAATGCCTGTAATACAAGGATTATGGAGGATCTTTGCATAATGCCGCACTCGCTCCTGTATACGGGATTACATCCAGCGGCATTTTTCCCCATATAGTAAGGATAAGTATCCAGCCTATGATTCTAAACATATTACTGATCCTATAAACTGTCAGAAAAAAGAATGCATTTAATAGCGAGTCTGCCACTCTCACCTGGGCACTATTGCTGGGTAGAATTATGGCGAATCTTGCACAGTAATATTAAATCATGCTCATTGCTGCCATAATACATCCAGGACATTTGCTACTGCTAGAATGGGAGAGGCTACTCATTAGGAGCACAAGTAGTACTGGACTTTTAAGAGTTAGTGCACTGATTTAATAGTGTCATGATGACAGGGCTAGAGGGCAGCATGGGGTCTGCATTATGAGAACATGAAAGGTTTCTGTCTTCCATAAAGTCTGAGAGAAGGAATGAGAGCGGCTTTCCTCAAAGCGGAAAGTGTCTGCATTATAGCTAACTAGAAGTGGGGGTGAGTAACACTCGCTATAAAATAGTGTGCCACGCAAAGGATATGATATTTTTCACAGAAGACTAAAGCTATAGGTTCAGTTATTCCAAGGTAGCAGAAATGAGATCACCATCATGAGAGAGGGGCATGGCTTTCCGCCACAGTACAGAGAATATTGACTTATTCTTGTGAGTGATGACTGCTGAGCAGATTGTCATCAGGCTATATAATGTTTTGCAAGTGTAGCAAATGCCAACTCTCTGCCAATGCCAAGTCACTGTCTTGTGTGAGAGCATTTGTAACCAAGAAGCACATTGCCTCTAAGGAAACCTTGCAAACATCTGTTGCTTGTTGGTTATCAAAATTGTTCTTGAACTGCCCCCTGTGTACGCGCCTACATTCATTTCACTATTCCTGGGCGAGGAAACCACTTTACCAACAAGGGACATTGTATCCTATATTTAGTGGTTCAAAACATGACCCTACTTACTATCTCTTTGGTTGCATTTACACATCCGTGCGACATGTGCTAATGCTTCATGCACACGGACTGATAACATTTCATTGAATCATACACACATCAGGTTTTAAAAACAGGTCCATGTCTCCGGGTTCATGAGGCTCTGAGTACGTCCTATTCTCATCTGTTTTACGGATCAGACTTGGCCATTAACCCCATCGCCCCCAGGACAATTGTGCAATTTCACAATTGCTTTGGGGGATTTTTATTTACCATGTTCATTAAATGGTAAAACTGACCTGACAATATGATCCTCCAGGTCGGTATGAATACGCAGATATCAAACATGTGTAAATATTCAGGATTCAGAAGGCTGTAGATAAGCTTAAACAATGAGAAGTGACGAATAGAATGGTATTTAACAGGGAGAAATGCAAGATTCTACATCTTGGCAAGAAAAGCAAAAATTACATCTACAGAATGGGAGGAATAGAACTAAGCAACAGCACGTGTGATACGTGTAGACTAATAGATCACAGACTACACATGAGTCACCAGTGTGATGCAGCAGAGAAAATGCAAACACAGTTCTAGAATGTATTAAGAGAAGCATAGAGTCTAGATCACGTGAGGTCATTATTGCCCTCTACTCCTCTTTGGTCAGACCTCATCTGGAATACTGTGTCCTGTTCTGGGCACCACATTTGAAAAATTACATTAAAAAACTGGAACAAGTTCAGAGAAGAGTGACCTGGATGTTGAGAGGACTGCAAAGTATGTCCTACGAGGAACGGTTAAAGGATCTGGGAATGTTTAGCTGCAAAAAAGAAGACTGAGAGGAGACTTAATAGCCGTCTACAAATATCTCAAGGGCTGTCACATTGTAGAAGGATCATCTTTATTCTCATTTGCACATGGAAAGACTAGAAGCAATGGGATGAAACTGAATGGGAGGAGACACAGATTAGATATTAGAAAAAACTTTTTGACAGTGAGGGTGATCAATGAGTGGAACAGGCTGCCACGAGAGGTGGTGAGTTCTCCTTCAATGGAAGTCTTCAGAGGCTGGACAGACATCTGTCTGGGATGGTTTAGTGAATCCTGCATTGATCAGAGGGTTGGACACGATGACCCTGGAGATCCCTTCCAGCTCTAACATTCTGTAATTCTATGATTTACTTTTGTTTAAGTGGTAAAAAATATTCAGAAGTTTATATGAAAACAAGTTTTTGCGTTTGTCGCCATTTTCCGAGACCTGTAACTTTTTAATTTTTTGGGATCTGTGGCTATAGGAGGGTTTATTTTTTGCGCCCTGAGATAATGTTTTTACTGATAGCATTTTGGAATTGATGCGATGTTTTGATCAAGTCTAATTGCATTTTATTGCAATGTTGCGGTGGCCAAAAAACCTAATTCTCATTTTTAATTTTTTTTTTCTCATTACGCTGTTTACGATCGGATTAATTTATATTAAATTTTGATAGAACGGACATTTCTGAACTCATCAATCTCAAATAAGAGTATTTTTATTTTTTTTATTGTGTAATTTTTAAATGGGACAAAAGGGGGGTGATTTGAACTTTTGTGTTTTTTATTTTTTTCATATTTTTAAATTTTTTTTACTTTTTGCTTTTTTTAACAGTCCCCTTGAGAATGCTGTGTCTGGGGGAAAACGTGTGTAAATGGGTAAGTAACTGGTTTAGTGATAGAAAGCAGAGGATTTCTATAAATGGTGTATTCTCTACCTGGGTCACTGTGACCAGTGGGGACCGCAGGGGTCGGTGTTGGGACCTATTCTCATCAACATATTTATTAACGAACTGGTAGAAGGTTTACACAGTAAAATATCGATATTTGCAGATGATACAAAACTATGTAAAGCAGTCAATACAAGAGAAGATAGTATTCTGCTACAGATGGATCTGCATAAGTTGGAAACTTGGGGTGAAAAGTGGCAGATGGGGTTTACCAATGATAAATATAAGGTTATACACATCAGAGGAAGGAAACAATATCACCATTACACCCTGAACGGGAAACCTCTGGGTAAATCTGACATGGAGAAGGACTTGGAGATCCTAGTTAATGATAAACTTACCTGGATCAGTCAGTGCCAGGCAGTGGCTGCCAAGGCAAACAGGATCATGGGGTGCATTAAAAGAGGTCTGGATACAGATGATGAGAGCATTATACTGCCTCTGTACAAATCCCTGGTTAGACTGCACATGGAGGACTGTGTAAAGTTTTGGGCACCGGTGCTCAGGAAGGATGCAATGGAACTAGAGCGAGTACAAAGGAGGGCAGCAAAATTAATAAAGGGGATGGGGGAACTACAATACCCAGAGAGATTAGCAAAATTAGGATTATTTAGTCTAGAAAAAAGACGACTGAGGGCGATCTAGTAACCATGTATAAGTATATAAGGGGACAACACAAATATCTCTCGAGGATCTGTTTATACCAAGGAAGGTGACGGTCACAAGGGGGCATTCTCTGCGTCTGGAGGAGAGAAGGTTTCTCCACCAACATAGAAGAGGATTCTTTACTGTTAGGGCAGTGAGAATCTGGAATTCCTCGCCTGAGGAGGTGGTGATGGCGAACTCAGTAGAGAGGCCGGGATGTCTTCCTGGAGTGTAACAATATTGTATATTGTATCTTACAGTTATTAGGTTCTTTACAAGGACGTAGATCTGGGGATTTATTCTGACGGAATATAGGCTCAACTGGATGACAAATGGCTTTTTCTGGCCTTGCTAACTATGTTACTATGTTACTATGTTACTGAACTGTGAGGCTGTGAATCCAGCATCTAGGTGGAATTGCCACTTGCAGGAAGGCAGCAGCATAGAGGACATTATACAACAGTACTGAGCTGTGTAGCTATTAATTCAGCATTATAGCGAGATAACCATTTACTAGACAGCAGCCTTATTGGGGACATTATACAGCAGTAGTGAAGAGTGTAACTGTGAATGCAAGAAAGCAGTAACATGATGGACGTTATACATCAGGACTGGGTAGTGTAGTTGTGCATACAGCTCTGAGGTGAGATACTGTAAAACACCAGAAAGCAACTGTTCTTTTCTTTCTAAAGGTACTGCCACACTAAACAATCCCGCTAGCGATCACGATAACGACGCATACTAATGCGATCGCTAGCGGGATTGTTTCTATATCGCTAAGTGCGGCCACATTTAGCGATATAGTTAACGACGCTATCGCCGTTAGCGATCTTCTTAACGACTTTAGCGGTACAAAAGTACCGCTAAATCGCTAAGAAAAGGTGCCACACAGCGATTAGATACTTACCCAGCGGGAGCTCCAGCGATGAAATAGGGTCCGGAACGATTCCAGCGACGAGCGAGATCACAGCAGGAAGCTCGTCGCTGGAAGCTGCCGCACTGAACAACATCGCTAACGGGATCGCTAAATAGTGACGTTTTTTAGCGATCCCGTTAGCGATATTGTTCAGTGTGGCATACCCTTAAATCTATCTCTCCCTAGCTGACACTAGACAGCTGTAACCTGATCCCTCAGTGAGCTTCCAGGCACTTTTGTGTTAAGCAGGATAGGTTTTTGCAATTTTCAATGCAAATTCTGAGTTAAGGCAGCAGCAGATTAAGGAGAAGATATAGTACAAAGTTTCTTATATTTGCTTGGACTTTTAATTTATGCATTTTAAAGAGGAACGTCACTTCGTAGCAACTTATTTACAGGTGAGCTCTGGCCACACCTTAGAGATGGCAAATTGCTATGAGGATTTTGATTTTGTTTCTGAATTTCCCATTTTCTGGGCATATTTGTGAAGGCTTCTGATTTTCTCCTCTACATAGGCAATAATATACAATTTCTGTGTCACACAATTGCATAAAGTTAGTACACATCCCCCAATAAAGTGGTGACATCAGCAATGATCCCTGCAATCCATCAGCTATTCTAAGACTCACATCATTATAAGACTTCCTAAAATATAATAGTGGTGGGGTGGACGGTTTGGCTTCACTTAACGTTCATAAGAGTCTTTTTAATAATTCTCATTTTGGGCAAAAATGTCTGAGATGTGTCGGTAATGATGGACTAAGCCTTATATTTAATACATATAACCTACTTTGCTCAAATATAATATTTGTCTCCTAACATTTGGATGGATCCTGCTCTCACGGACCCCGGCACTTCTGACTATGCGCTGACTGATTGCTTCTCTCCACTAATTAGGTTTGGTTTTATTCCAGATATGTAAATTAGACAGAAATCAGTGACATAAAGCTGATTTGTGGCCTTGGTTGTAAAATATACCCGGACAAGAGAAAGAGAGAGGGGTTTGCACAATATATGCGCCCCATCTGGTTAATATTTCATTTGCTAGGGGGTTTCTCAATTACCTTAAAATGGACCTGCATAAAGATCTGTATCATGGCCCCTATCAAGCTTTTAACCCATGCCTGCCAACTCTCCAGGAGGCTCCCGGAAAAATGGGGAGAGGCTCGAGACTTAAGGAGGAGTTGACTGATCTCACAGTTGCTGCCGTTACCTTTCGGAAAGTGGAGATTCAGGAGGGATTCACATGCATGACGGCAAGAACAGGCATAAAAAGCCCCTGACTGAAGTGAAGAAAGTGGTGGGAGATTCATCGAGGAGCAATATCATAGAGTAGTGCTCCTCCTCAGCTCCCGAGCAGGCCTCTATACAAGCTGTTAAGCATGTTAACACCTTATTGACCATTGATGGATATAGTTGTATTGACTGTGTGCTCCAGGGTCTTGATGCTATCGTTAGCTCCTACTGGTCTGCCACTGAAGAATGTTTGTAGTATACAACGGAGCGCCTCTAACTGTAATCACCAAGCTAAATGCATATGTCTGTAACCACAATGCTAAGTGCCTCTGTCTGTAAACACCAAGCTAAGCGCCTGTGTTTAATCACCAAGCTAAGCTCCTCTGTCTGTAACCACCAAGCTAAGCGCCTCTGTCTGTAACCACAATGCTAAGCTCCTCTGTCTGTAACCACCAAGCTAAGTGCCTTTGTCTGTAACCACCAAGCTAAGCGCCTCTGTCTGTAACCACCAAGCTAAGTGCCTCTGTCTGTAACCACCAAGCTAAGCGCCTTTGTCTGTAACCACCAAGCTAACTGCCTCGCTCTGTAAAACCACCTAGCTAGCTGCCTCTCTCTGTAACTATCATACTAAGCGCCTCTATCTGCAACCACCAAGCTAAATGCCTCTGTCTGCAACCACCAAGCTAAATGCATATGTCTGTAACCACAATGCTAAGTGCCTCTGTCTGTAAACACCAAGCTAAGCGCCTGTGTTTAATCACCAAGCTAAGCGCCTCTGTCTGTAACCACCAAGCTAAGCGCCTCTGTCTGTAACCACCAAGCTAAGTGCCTCTGTCTGTAACCACCAAGCTAAGCGCCTTTGTCTGTAACCACCAAGCTAACTGCCTCGCTCTGTAAAACCACCTAGCTAGCTGCCTCTCTCTGTAACTATCATACTAAGCGCCTCTATCTGCAACCACCAAGCTAAATGCCTCTGTCTGCAACCACCAAGCTAAATGCATATGTCTGTAACCACAATGCTAAGTGCCTCTGTCTGTAAACACCAAGCTAAGCGCCTGTGTTTAATCACCAAGCTAAGCGCCTCTGTCTGTAACCACCAAGCTAAGCGCCTCTGTCTGTAACCACCAAGCTAACTGCCTCTCTCTGTAACTATCATACTAAGCGCCTCTGTCTGTAACAACCAAACCAAATGCCTCTGTTTGTAACCACCAAGCTAAGCGCCTGTGTTTAATCACCAAGCTAAGCTCTTCTGTCTGTAACCACCAAGCTAAGCTCCTCTGTCTGTAACCACCAAGCTAAGCTCCTCTGTCTGTAACCACCAAACCAAATGCCTCTATCTCTAACCACCAAGCTGAGTGCCTGTCTGTAATCTTCAAGCTAAGTGCCTTTCTGTATACACTAGAGATAAGCAAATATTTCACCATTTGGTTTGGATTACGATTGCCGAATTTGCAATATTCACCGAGTTATTTGTCGAATTTTCACCTAACGTAATCGAACGCCATTAAAGTCAATGGGAGGCAAAAAACAAATGCATGCACAACACCTTCTAACAGCCCCAAAAGCTGCCAAAACACATCAAATGAGGGACAGACACCAGGAAAGTTGCCTCAATTCACCCACAGTATAAATTGTAGCATGGCACGGCTGCAATCACCCATGCATGAGGTATAATGGTCTGTGCCAACATTTACAGCTTTCATCCTCAAAGTAAGATGAGGTGGGTGAGGGATCGGTGTAGGCCTGCTGTGCTGGAAGCCCTCATATCACATACAACAGCTCAACCTGCTTTCATGCTGAACCACACTCAGGTGGCACAAATATCAGTTTCGTAGACTACTATTGTCAGAAAAATCTAAGGATAGTAGAAACACGGGTAGTTGACTCCAATGAAGTGGAGGCCTGATGGTCTCAAAGGCCTAACGCTACAGGCAACACGCACAAAGGAGACCCAACCAGGAGTGTTCACATTTCCAAAAATTATTGGCAGACACCACCAAAGTGGCATCAATTTCACCACAGTATAAATAGTATTATATGGACCAACAGGTCTTCCATTAAACCCAACCCAGCAGATGGACACAAAATCAGGAGTGTTCACATTTCCAAAAATTAGTGGCAGACACTAACAAACTGGCATCAATTTTACCACAGTAGAAATAGTGTAATAGGGACCGATAGGCCTTTCACTGCACCCAAACCAACAGATGGACACCCAACCAGGAGTGTTCACATTCCAAAAATTATTGGCAGACACCAAAGTGGCATCAATGTCACCACAGTATAGATAGAATAATATGGATCGACAGGTCTTCCACTACACTCAACCCAACAGATGGACACCAAACCAGGAGTATTCACATTTCCAAAATTTATTGGTAGACACCACCAAAGTGGCATCAATTGCACCACAGTAGAAATAGTATAATAAGGACTGACAGGTCTTCCACTACACCCAACCCAGCAGATGGACACCCAACCAGGAGTTTTCAAATTTAAAAAAATGACGGATTGACACCACCGAAGTGGCAAAAATTTCACGGAAGTAGAAATAGCATAATAGGGACCCATCAGATGTAGACCAACCATGACTGCTCACATTTCTACAAATTTGTTTTAACATCTGCAGCAGCAGCAACAGCAGGCACAGAAGCCACAGAGTGCAGTTACGCAAGATTAATGCAGCATACTAAAACATGCAACATCGCCTAGTCTGTACAGTCTGCGATTGGGGTGCAAAAGTCCTTGGAGATCCATGACTTGTTCATCTTGATGAAAGTTAGGCGGTCTACACTTTCAGGGGACAGCCGGCTGCGCTTATCTGTCATTATACCACCAGCAGTGCTGAAGACACGTTTTGAGAGAACGCTGTCATCCGGGCATGATAACACCTCCAAGGCGTGTGAGGCGAGCTCAGGCCCCTCATCCATATTGGAAGGCCAAAACATGAAATGGTCCAAACCGTCCCTGATGGTATTGATATTCAGTTTTAGATACTCCTGCATCATCCTATACATTCGTTCATCACGTGTATGACTTGGACTCTGTAGTGCGGGTTCATGAGCTGGTCTTAAAAAAGTGTTAAAGGACTCACAGAAATTGCTTCTTTCACTTACACTATTGCTGCTGCTAATGTTTTGGCGTTGATGAATTGACGTGCCGGACGTTGAAGGTAGAGATGAGCGAATATGTTCAGAAGACGATCGCCAAACATAAATTTGGCACGAATATGGTACATTCGGATTCGTGATCAGTAACACAAATTTTTTTCTTAAAATCGGAAAAATACGGTAACATTCGATAAAAGCTGACAGCTGAGGGCTGCAGACCCCAGTTGTGAGTTTTGCCTGGCTGGTTATTAAAAATACAGGTGAATCCAAGCCAGGTTTTTTTT
The DNA here is from genome assembly GCA_033576555.1 of Oophaga sylvatica. Lineage (NCBI taxonomy): Eukaryota > Metazoa > Chordata > Amphibia > Anura > Dendrobatidae > Oophaga > Oophaga sylvatica. The sequence goes on along the minus strand of JARQOD010000002.1, from coordinate 639,312,814 downwards.
TTTTAATTATTTATTTACAGCGCAGGAGCGACTGATGAATTCTCCCATCCGCTGCTGCTGCTCTCACTGTTATTAGCGGCAGCAGGTGTCAGCTGATGGGACCCATGATGGGTCCCATCAGCTGACACCAATGGCCGGAGGTAAACTTTATACCTCCGCTCACAGGTGAGCGCTCACGCTGTCTTTTGACAGTGTGGGAACCACGGCTCTCTGACCGGTGGGGATGATTTCACGATGATCAGCAGTTCTATGTCGGTGTTTCCCACGCTGTGACACAGCGTGGGAAACATTGGCTTTTGTGCTGTGTATCTTCGGCTATATTCGGCAATTAAATCGGCGAATATTGCAAATTCAGCGATCGTGAGCTGAGCCGAACATTGAAATATTCATTCATCTCTAGTTGAAAGTCTAGAGCTGCGATGCGTACTGTGTGCTTCACTGCTGTCTTGGGGAAAACCTCTTTTAAGGTTGTGTAAAAGCGTGTTTAAATACTCCTCCATTCGCGGGTCCCTTTCCCCAGGGTGGGAAGCATCTGGCAAAATTTGGTTTTATAAAGTGGATCTAAAAGAGTGTCAACCCAGTAGTCAGCAGTATTCCTAAACATAACTATACGGGGATCGTGTTGCAGCAAGAAGGTACTCATATGTCGAGCTCTACCATGAGTTGTTGTAGTTCAGGGTAGGTGATGCAGTAAATTAATCTGAGGACACAGCAGGGTGCAGTCTTCACACTTTACTCACAGTCTTTAGGTTACAATCACCAGCTGGGTGCTGTGTCCTCCGGGTCGGTGGTCCAGCCAGATCTCTGGTAGTTTGGGGTACACTTTACCGGGATCCCCTTCTTGTGTACCTTCTCCAGTCGTCTCTCCCTGTTCTGGCTAAAGCCTTTCCTGCCCTGCGCCTCACACACAGTGTCCAAAGCCAGCAGCCTCAGATCCTATCGGGCGACATCCTTCTGGTCCCCTTGATCCTATCTGGCTGCCTTTTCAGTGAATGTGTGTGGATTTGGCTCTTGCACATACGGTCACTAGAGCCTCTGATTTTTTAGCTGAGTCCTACAGTCTCTCTACTAGTCTGGGGCCGGTCCTCCCACTGTGACCTGGTCCCTCCGTCCGACTACATTCAGCTTGGATACGGCTCCACGGATGTATTCCTCACATCCCTGGCCCCTAGGACCCCTTCTTTCCTCAGGAGCTCCATTCTTACACCATTGCTCCTCTCAACTCCTCTCTCCAACTCTCACACTCCTTTCCCGCCTGAACTGAGGCTCCTCCCCCATCCCTTGGGGTGGTGTGTGGTGTTGGATGCACATTTGCGAGCCCCGGGTAGTGCCCCCTCCTTACCCGAGAGCTGAGTACCACATCTCTGGCAGAGGTGCAGTAATTCTGTGGCGACTGGACCCTCAGGCGCCACAAGTGCTTTCACAAATGTTACCATCTACCCCATGTACACCTTGAACACCAAGCCTAATCCCCTTCCACCACAGCCTTGCTTTTTCCCAGTTATGTTGCTCAGATAGTGTGGTAGGAGCACAGTATTAGCAACAAAAAAATAGATTTTAAACTCTGCACTTCCTCTGCAAACAGCTGAATTGGCAGTGGCAGTAAATGACAAGGTGAGAATTGTTTGAGTGTGGATGAGGCCTGTATGACAAAGAAGATATGTAACAAACAATTTTAATATGAGATCTCCCATACTGTATGACATTATTAACACAAGAATTTTTGAGGGCCTGTGGATGATCTCGCTATAACATACTAGATGCTGCAAAAAATTTGAAAGTGAGATGTCCCCTACTGTACGACGTTAGTAACAGAAGTGGGTATGCCTGTATAATCTGGAAGATATGCTCCAATCAATTTCAAATTTGGATTTAGCCTGCTGTATCACGTTTGTAAGACCCCAAAAATTTTGTTTTATCTATGTGCAACAGCTCTGTACACACAACAATTTCCCCGCCACAAAATTACAATGTGGGATATGGCGGCCTGTTTCACGTTTAGCAACAGAATTTTTTTTTTGTTATGTGCGTTAAGTTTGCAGACAGCTACATATCACCACCACCACAAAATGACAACGTGGAATATGGCGGGCTGTAACACATTTAGCAACAGAAAAAAGTAATACATTTTTTTAATGTGCATGAGTTATGCACACTGTGGAATTTCACCACCACTAAATAGCAAGGTGAGATATGTCATTGTGAACCACACTAGCAACTGCCCCCCAAAAATATTTCTTCATGCACAATAGCTCAAATCACAGAACAATGTTACCACAGCACTAAATGACAAGGTGGGATACAGCAGACTGTTGCACATTTAGCTAGTGAAAAAAATATTAATGTGAATGCTCTAATCGTGTATGGAGCACAATAGAAGCAGTGCACAACACACTTGTAGGACATGTGCCCTGCTGGCTTTGTCTCTGAACCTCCGTAATGGCCAGAAAAAAAAAAGTGCTGGAAGGTAAATTTAAGAGCCACACTGGAAACTAGCTAGCTACAGTATCTGACTGATATACAACCACTTATCTAACTAGCTAAAATCTTGCTGTTAACAGTGCCAGCATCAGGAGCAGCCTCTCTGCGCTGTTACAGTGTCAAAATGGCGCTAAAACAAGATGTCCACTATTTAAATGGAGAAAGACGTGATTTGAGCAGCCAATGACAGAAGTCATTGTGTCAGGACATTGTGGGTGTTTCCTGCGCCCTGATTGGCTAGACGCAATGTGCACACATAAAGTTAGAAAAAAAAAAATTGAGTGTTTACAAAAACGCTGCACCTCTGAGCTCTGCAAACCCCCTGCGCTCATCAAACACGTGCCAAATGCTCATGATACACCACCATTATCATTGCTAAAGTGCTGAAAATATTTTTGTGGCAACGCAAATATTTTCCCGCACTTTTACCGAATGTTACCGATTTTTTCCATTTTTTTTACATTTTGCTCATGCTTCCGATCACTAATCCGAATGTGCCATATTCATGCTGAATTTATGTTTGGTAATCGTTTTCTGAACAAATTCACTCATCACTCGCATACACCAAGCTAAGCACCTAATTACATATAAAAATTGCCAGTGCACTGAAATTAATGCCCTTGTTCCTAATTACATATAAAAATTGCCAGTGCACAGAATTAATTTCCATGTTGCACAGCGCCGTTTAAAAATGAGAAAATCTGCTTATTTTTTCGCGCTGAATTTTACCCTGCAGAAAATCCATCCACATTTACTGTACATTTCGGCACATTTAAGTGCAGCATTTGCTCCCCAATCTGGTGTCAGATGTGCCACGCTGAACATGACCTATGGTACTATATGGCCTCGGCATTATATGGCGGTATTACGTGAGAAAAAATGACATCCAAAAATGAGCAACCTTTACTTAACTTTTAGTATCCGGCGTCACTTTTAGATTGAGCAAAACGATTTGCAAGGCTATAGATCAGCAGTCACGTCAATAGCCATTGGCCTTGCAAATCTCCTACTACCTGCGACATCCCCCCCACCTATTCTAGTTAGTAGACCCCCACAATGACATGCATGCATTATGCTACAACATAATGATGCTGCAGGGACTAATGAACTATTTAGCAAAGCCACTAAAGAAGACTCAAAGTCTCCAAAAATTCAATTTAAACAGCAAACAAAAAGGCAGCAACACTCACCTGCCCAGATCTTGGAACAAATGCACTGTACTCCGCACAGGACGTCCGCCCAGGGAACATTGAACTTACTTTGCCGAGATCCTGATTTCATCATCTCCTATTACTTTTCTGCACGGACTATAAGATAATTATCAGCTCCCATATCGGGGATACACCGGACATGTCGGGCAGTGATGAATGGCGCAGAGATGGAGGAGACGATTGTCTGGGGTATTGTGGAGCTAATCTGATGCCCGGACACCTATCAATCACATCAATGGAGATCAGCGGCATCGTGAGGGCAGAGCCGGGTCAATTGCGCCATTGTGATAAGTGCCTGCAAAAAATGAATAGTGATTGGCGGCAGGTAGGGTAAAGGAGATAGCCAGCTGCAGCTAATCAATAGGAGAGCTGATGGATGCCCACTGCAGCAAATTACACCATGACAGCGCTTAAAGGGGCTGTGTGCTTCCTATTTAGTCCCACGGTCCAACGGTCAAGGTCATAACGATACATTGGTGGCTTTACATAGGACTCCAGGAACAGTTAGCTATTCTAGTATCTTTTGCTATAAAGGTGCAGTTGCAAACTGATAAATGACTTAAACGGAACTGCTACATCTGCAAAATGCATAAATCCTAAATATGTAAGCTCGGCTCGATCATTCATGCATGAGAATTAGGTAAATTCAGCATCAAGTGACCATTAAAGTGCACTTAATTGTTTACTGTTGTATACAGATATAGCAGAGCTAAATTTGTTTTTGTACATTCTGATAATTTACATCTTATGTGTAATCTGACATTTCATCACTAGGGGGAGCCAGGAGCTAATGCTTGCTGTGCATGCATTGACCTCTGTGATAAAACTGTGTGAGGTGACCTCCTCAGCTCCCTCTAGTGGCGGCTACTGGTAACCAGATTGTGTCCTTTAATATCGTGTCTATGCAGGGGATTTGGAGTTCTGTATCAGAAAAACATAAGCGCTGACTGCTTTAAAGTTATATCAAGAAATGAGTGCAGTATTTTGGATTTGGTGCTGATTTTTTAAAAAAAAATAATGCGGCGAGTTTTTGGGAAACCACAAAGTAGCCATGAGTTGTGCCAGATCCTATGGAAAATCGCATATTGTGCCATCCACTGGCAGACATAGACAGAAGAGGCCCCTGTGGAAGAACGATATCTTTTTTATTTGCAGTCCAATAGTTCATCATAATGCACAATTCCACCTGATTTTGATGTGGAAATGAGCCTCCTTAGTTCTTGGACCCCTGTGGTGTTGCACAGGTTGCACCAATGATATGTCCGCCCTTATGTCGTAATTGCAAAATCTACTCTGCTGCATTGGGAAACTCTGGTCTTTTACTTTAAAGAGGGTCTAACCGCTCCTGGTTGTTAATGGGTGTGGATGTAAAGTGGCAGAGAGCCGTAGTCATGACCGAGCTGCTGTCCGCTGGCACTCTGGCACTTTACAGACAAGGGGTGTCCCAGTCCCAGTGTGCTGTAGGGTGTGGGGTGCATCACATTCACTTGTAGGCCGCAGGTCTCCGCTGCCTCCAGACTTCTGTCCTTAGCAGCCGCACACAATGCATGGGACATCAAGTTCTTTGTACCAGTCAAACTTTTAATAAACCGTCCAAGTTGATCAGGTGGGCACAGGTGGGATAGGGCACAGCAAATCACCCTTCCTTCCTTCTTAGTACAACTCCTCTTCTGTTCTGTCACCCATTCATTCTGGACTATCTCCAATCCCGCTGACTCCATCAGCCTCAGAGATCGTTGTCCACTCTGGCAGTGCACCTGGGACTGGCCACCTGCCCTAAACGTAGCTCTACATCCACCGACCTCATGATGCCAGAATATCTGGCTCGCTCCATGGTACCTGGCCCGGGCCCTAGGCTTCAGACGCTGTTAGAAAGTCCATCAGGGATTACCATGTGGCTCCCCACTGCCCTGAAAGGTTGCCCCATGCTGCCCCTAGCAGCCTACCACATCTGAACCTGAACTCCACTGTACACTTCACTAACTGACTGTCACGGGTGTGTCAGGTGTGTCAGACAGTTATCCTGGATCCGGCTGTACAAGGTCTTTGCGTTTATCTCAAGCACCTTCTTGATTTTTGCATCTTGTTATGGAGTGATATCCTTTCTCCCTTAGGACCCAACAGTTGCCTCCACCTTCTTCTGCTGCTAATCTCACACCTGTGCTGAAGGTTTAAGTACATTAAATTGCTTCAGCATGGTGCTGGTGTTCGCTCATACTTGCCTCTTTCTTGCTAAAGTTCTAGCAGTCGGTTAGTGTCTTCCCTAAGGACAGTTGAAGGATTGCTGGCGTGTCGTCTAGGTTGTCTTCTCAAGATAAGTGTTACCCTCCTATCCGTCTACCCTTTTGTCTTTAGTTTTAGTGGGGAATGACTAGTGCCTATCCCACCCCTCCCTATGTAGGGCCTATCGCTAGTGTAAGGGAGGGTTAGGTTCCTGCTCGGCAATAGGTGCAGAACCTATATAGGGACGTTTAGGGCAGACAGGGTGATTTTAGATGTGCATAGGGTCCTCCACTCCTCTCTTACCTAGTGTTTGGCCTCCCTTCCCTCTTCCTGTTGTTGTGCGCTTACTGATCCTTCACCCAGCGTGACACTGACGATGAACTCCCGCTAACCAGGAAGTGCCCACTTCTTATCAGCACTAGTGCCCACCCACTGGACTAGTCCTAACCTATTATCCTTCAGCTATATTCACATTAAGCATTAGCACCTTGTACGGTCCATCACCATAATACACTACATTAGAGACATGTTACTTGCACATATAAATTCGCAGCACAATGTTCACATAAGGGGCAGGAACAGGGTAAGACAGTCCACATCCCTACACCGGAATCGAGGGCATGAAACAAAATCACAATGGTTGAGTAGTCAGCGCTCCATTTTCAGGGGCAGGTAAAGTGGGCTCAGTACAATGAGGCGAGAAAAAGGTCAGGGCCAGATGGAAGATAAAAATCAAGGTCAAGAACACCGGCTGGGACAAGGACGGAAATCCAGACTTTATAGCTAAACTTTCGGGACTGTAAGCACCTCTGTGATTGGGTAATAATTTTTTGGAGAGGCTTAGTAGACATGTGCATGAAAGGGGAGTGAGGTTGTGCACAATGTAACGGCAAGATGGCGCCTGTAAGAGGGAAAAGAGACATAGTAGATGAACAGGTCGGCCACCATGAGATGAGAAGGAGGAAGGGATAAAATTATAAATCTGAAGCATCTACTTTTTAGAACTGTGCGTCATGTCGTACCTCTGATGTTCCTCCTGGAAATGCAGGAATTATTTGACTGCGGACTTGGGGTAATTTCCCTAAAAATTGACATTGTCCAATCAGAGCTAAATGTGTCAGGAAACATCCAGAGCAGGGAACACCCAGCTGTCACTTTACTTGTGCAGTTCCAGGAGGAATAACAGAGGATTGCTACAATGTAGCAATGCAGAAAACATGATACAGCTTTTGTTATTTCACTAAAACAGAGGAAGCGACAGATGCCCTTTAACAAAGTCGGCTCAGCTGCATCTGCCGACCGCAACCTCCCTAATGTGTCATTTGAGAAAACCTTATTAAACTCGCCTGACGCCCGGAGAATAACTTTGCAGAATCGGATGACACCACGAACCGTCTCGTAGGATGAGAGCGAGCGGAGAGTCATACGCAAAAGTTTCCAGATCAATTATGTGAGTGAATTATGAAAGCCGAGTTGGGACTTCCGCAAATCTCAAAAAATAATAAATGCTGAATTAGTTCCAATAAAACATCTCCGGGGATGAAACGCGGCTGGGATAAAACTTCTCGCTGGCTCGGGTCCAGCATATAAATACTTATTTACACTTGATTTGCATCTTCTAATTTCATTTACAGGGGATAATTGTGTTGTGCCGCTCTGTTATCTCAGATTGCTAAAAGGTATGTTACTCCGTTACCACGACACGGAGGCGGCGGCGGCCGCGGCGTCTGTCAGCGCTCCATCATGCCGCTAATAGCCTGATAGATTGCACATTTATTAATGCACCATTTTATAATATTAGTCACATTTATCAGCGCTGATATGATGGCAGACAGTCCCTGTAATTCTACCAGAGGGCATACGAAGGGAAAGCAACAGGCAGCGCAACAATTGTCTGGGATCTAAAGAGAAAAACTGATACATTGTATCATGCTTATTGTAGCGGAACTGCCCCTGCACCAGGGATGGGGTTAAAAGTACCACCCCTGTACCCCCTGTACCAAATCACTAGCAAAAACCCAACAGAATATCGGGATCAGGACTATAAACAGACAGCGAGGACCATGGTGCAAAAATAGAGTTTGTGTCCTTGTTTCCTCCAGGCTCATTTAATGATGACGCATAAATTCACTGCAATTTAATAACTAATTTTAAGGGGCCCTTGTACCCCCGAAAGAGCAGTAACACATACAGATGCTGCTGTATCATCCAGCCCCCATGTACCTGAACCAGGCCCGGCGTCACCACCCGACGTACCTGGATAAGGGGCCCTGGACAAATGGAGGGGGTCCATCACCGTCTGCATCGCTTGCCACTTGCCGGTCACTATCAATTTTTCGCTGGTCCGCTCCTGTTCTTGATTAATGTAAATGTGCAATATAGTTATTAATCTGTTCCTCTCATTCAGCAGAAATAAAAATATAAAGTGCAAATAAAGTTGATAAAAAAAACAAAGAAAATGCAATAATGTAAAAAAAGTAAAAAAAAATTAAAAAATAAATTAAAAAATTACCGGTACCCAAATTGCAGCCGATGTTGTCACATTACACGAGGCTATACATATTCTAAAAGTTAGCCTAAGATAAAACTGGGAAAGCATTCCCAGTAGAGATGAGCAAATCTGACTTTCTGTTATGGGGCAAAATTTGCTTGAATTGGCCTAAAGATTCGATTCATCCTGATTCGGTCCAAACTTGAAGTTGCCGGTAATGTGACCGTGTGGCGCAACATGAGACTTATTCAGTGCCAGAAAACTGATCACCGATCCAAAACGTGTGAAGGATCGGATGGTGAGTATAATAATATATTATTATTTAACCCATTTCCAGGTGGCGGACATTAGTGCAAATCGTGTCATAAAAATTTTTGGTTCCGGCCGATCTAAATTTACCTGGAAATCCGTAACAAATTCAATTAGTTACAAATCGATTCGCTCATCTAAAATTCTCTCACTTTGTTTCGTAAATTTGCAAATTCATAATAAAATAAAGGACAGACAAGACATTGGAAAAAAAAATTACAATTTACTGTAGAATTTGCCCCTAAATATATTGCTAAAACAAATTATTTACCTCTTACCCTCACGCATCACTGAAAAGATAAAACAATAGTTTAGGTAACACAATAAATCGAAAAAACAAATATTTAGAGGCATTTTGTTAATCAAAAAAGGATCGACCACCTCTGGTCGTTAAGGGGTTAAGTACGTCCCCCAGGTGCTGGTTACTATTGGCAGTCCTTCTACCATGCACTGGAAGGATTTTGGAGCGCAGCGGAGCTTTGGAAAGCGGCGAGTGGGTAAAATGTTCTGCGTCTGGTTGAAAGGGTCAATGAAATTCACAGCAGGATAAAAACCCTGGACGTCGCGAACAGATGAAAGAAAGTGATGACACGATTAAACAACAAAATGATATCAAAGCAAAACAGATCTGGCTGCGGCTCAGTCACACGACTAACAAAAGCCCAAAAAAAGCCTCCTCTAAATCTAGTGTTATCCCCTCTCTCCCCATCCTCCACCCGTGCTCTGTGCCCAACAGGACAGAAGAGGAATTATCCTGGCAGTGTCTCCTCCTCTCCGCATGGATTTAGTAGGATATATTCCGTACATTATCCTTTTCACTCTGTGTCTGGACATCAAATCCCACCCATTGAGCTGCGGAGCAGACGGACAGCCGAGGTCAGCACAGGTACGACATGACAGTGATAACCCGGGATGCATCACACAGCAACCATCACTGACCATGGGGATCTGCAAACTTTCCGCAGCAAATTTTGCTCAGTCAAATTTTGGAGATCCACTCATCTTTACCGCCTACCGTTAAGATCTTTCAGCTCCTCCCTAATCCTATTCATCCTTAATCAGAAGTCAAGATTTGCTGGCAGTTTGGTACATTTAGGATAAGAGAAATGGAGTTGGGTCTGGTCATTGAAGACCTAGTTAGAAGGGGGGATGTTGCTTGCTTTTCTGGTCTTCCAGTATATCCTTCTACCTCACCTATCCTGGGAAAATAATTTGGCTCTGGACAAGCAGGTAGAAATATTTACCAGAAAACCTAAAAGCCTTCTAAACTGAAGTCAGTTGCCCCCTCAGTTGTTTGCTTAGATAAGAAGACTCTGCCAACTGACGACCATACACCCCCAAACAAAGCTCCGGCCGCACAAGTGTTGGCAGCCATTTTTGCAAATGTCATCCTCAGTGGCACCATGATTGTCAGTGG
>JARQOD010000002.1:639255722-639302582 GCA_033576555.1 Oophaga sylvatica | reverse complement strand
AAAAATGTCACACAACTCAAACTGTGTCACAATAATCCTGAACTTAATTAATGCCGGCTTTTTATGTAAATTTATCAGTCTGTAGAAAAGTGTCTGTCGTTGAGTCAGAGGCTTGAGTGCAGCCTGCCGCAGATGATTGAGGCTTGGCAGGTCCCTGGAGAAGCTGAAATAAACCTCAGGCTTCCCCCCAGGGCTCCGCACAGTGACACACATCAGTCACTGAGGATTCATGGGGAGAACTGACGTGTGGTTCACCACCGAAGATGTTCACGTGTCCTGGACTAAATCCGTCTTCCGGGACACAAAACTGTTACAATATTACAATGTATCATCTGCTTCTCTAAAACAATCCGGAGTGAAAACTTGAAGAAAACTTTGTTACTTTGGTTTATTTTTACACGTTAAAGTGCTTTGTGCAATGATTCGATAATGTCAGAAATCCAGTTGTGAATGTGCAGGAAATGCATCTAGTAGACACTGGTAGACTACACTGCATGTTCACACCTTCAGTATTTGGTCAGTATTTTACATCAGTATTTGTAGCCAAAATCAGGAGCGGAACAATCAGAGGAAAAGAAAATTAGACACTTGTCACCACTTCTGTATTTATCACCCACTCCTGGTTTTGGTTTTAAAATACTGATGTAAAATACTGACCTAATACTGAAGGTGTAACGTGGCCATAGGAATGCATTGAAATGCTCACTTTACACATGTGGCTAGGCCTACCATGCGTAAAGTGAGCGCTTCATGTGCGGTTGGTACCCAGGGTCTCGAGGAGAGGAGACTCTCCTCCAGGCCCTGGGAACCATATTCCTGTAAAAAATAGAATGAAAATAAAAAATATTGATATTGTCACCCTCTGTCGGCCCCCGGATTTTCCTGCTCCTCAGCGAAGCTGCCGACAAGTTCCGTTCCCAGGGATGCATTGCGAGAATCACCCCAGATGACGTTGCCTATATGTAAACCATTTATAATGGCCCAACAGGGTCCATAATATTGTGTAAACAAGTGAGAGGGACGTTTCCCAACTAAAATCTGATAAGTATCCAGAAAAAAATCATTAAAGATCACAAAGAACCACTCTTACCCATAATCCCTCTCAAAAGGATCCCGGAACACGCAGCCCCAATGCGCGTTTCGCGTTGGCTTCCTTGTTCTTCCCACTTGTTTGCACAATATTATGGACCCTGGTGGGCCATTATAGCTTACATATAGGCACTTGCACTTTTTTGCTGTCATGATCCATTATAAGGGTGTTATCTCCACCACATTCCCACCTCCTTATACGTATATAAATATTTTTAAGGTCCGGTGTACATACTTGTTTGTTTGTTCCTTCCCTGAATTGAATCTTTTTTGTATTGTATGTTTTTATGAAATTTGTCTGATGATCTTTTCATCTCAATAAAATATTGATACTTTTTCATTTTTTGGATTTACACTCTGTTTTTTTGTTTATTATTACTCAGTGAGTGTTCCAATGGGGATATTTCCCTGGTCTCTCTGTGACTGATATAGAGAGCCATTTACAATGCAGTGATGATGTATGCTGTTCCATTTGGTATATATGTGTATGTATTTGTATATAATTGCTATGTATTTTATAGGTGACATATTCCAGTGTCTGTCGTATGGTATTTCATATAGGTTTAGGTAAGGTAGTGCGTCCTTTGGGGACATTAGAGAAGGGCACTTGTAGTATAGTAGTTACATTTGGGTAAATGTAGTTCTGCAAAGGGCCACTAGATGGGGCATATTAGTGGATCCAGTTAGAGAATTGTTAGATGTTTAGTGTAGGTCAGTAATAGGCCACTAGGTGGGGGCACTAAGCACATTCAGTGTAGTGGAGACTTGTTAGGACACCAAGGGTTAAATAGAAAAAGTGTCGGTCAGGAACTTGTGTGAGGGACTTCCCAGATACAGTCAGTTGTGGGTGGACCCTGATGCTGCTTGGATGTCCCTGGTCCTGAGCTGTGTAACGGACAGGAAGAGAGAAGTGAATAAAGGTACCAGCAGTCGTGTAGCCGGTGAAGGAATCATCGTGGGACCGTCAGCCAGAGTCGGTGGGCTGATGAAGTAGTAGTGCCAGTGGTAGAGCCACTGTGTGAATGCTCAGCAGAAGTGTGCGTGCTTGAGCTGAAGCGAGTGGGCCACCAGCAAGTACACGAGCAGGATAACCAGAAGAGGGTGGAAGACCTAGTAGATGTGTATTTCCGTGACTGGATTGAAGTGTCTCCAGGAAAGAGATTGAAGTTCCGTTTTCACCGGGCTCCTCGTCCCGCGGTTACTTTGTGGTCCATTCTGGTGTAGCAGAAGAAGTGAAGCGGAGCTGTAGAAGATGTATTGCTGGTACCGTGTAAGGCGTGCTAATGGTGTCTTGGATGTGCTGTGTCCAGAGGAAAATAAAGCAGAACTGTTTAACGTTGTTCTGGACTCTGACTCTGATTATTCCTTATACTCTGAAGCGGGTGAGAATTACCCCAGGGATGGAGCAGCCGCCAGTGCGAAGAATGCAGATAGTGTTGGTGAGTCCACCCCCCCGGCGAGTGTTTTACAGATTGAAGATGGAGGAATGGATGGATGGATGGATGGATGAGGAACGATGCACACAGCACATTATACTCACCTATGTGGAAGCCTTTTCCTTCCTGGTTCTTCCAATCAGTTGAGTCATTCCCCTGCTGCCTGATAATGTGTGCTGCACAAAAGAGGCTGGAGCAGGAGGCAGGGGAAGGGTCTGGCAGATACTGGGGGGTTAGGAATCGGACCAGGCTCTGCTAGACAGGAAAACTCTAGTTGATGAATCAGCAGCTCCTCCAGAATCAGGAGACAGCTCCTCACCAGACTTGTGATATCTGGGACACAATGCAGAATGCTGACAGGGAGTACATTACAGTCAGCATTCTGTAGCCTATACACACACAAATTAAACAGAATGCTTGGACAACCCCCTTTAAGTAAGGCTATGTACACACGTTCGGAATTGCCACGATATTTTCCGCGGCAATTCCGCAACTCCCTGCCACGGGAAATACTCATGCATTCCGTTTTGCATATTCCCACAAAAAATTAGCATTTTCCAAGCGATCTGTAGCAAACATAGTGTTTGACAAGTGTGACCAACTTTTTACTATTGCTCTGTACTCCTTGGATCGTTTCCCTCCCCTTCTCACATCATGACACTCCCTCTACAAGATCAGCGCAGTCTCTCCTGAAATACTTTGTGCTGCTGGAGGACTATGCTCCTTGCACTATTTATCTGCCCTTTGCACTGCGGCAGGTGTGTGCTCCCATACCATTTAGCTGTGTGGACCAGCACTGAAGTGTAAGCAGGTGACCAACCGCAGCAGCGGAGGCTCCAGGTGGAAACTACAAATTAATTATTATATTAATAATATAAACTAGAAAGAGAGATAATGAAAATGACAAATTACGAAAGGAGAATATTTACAGAGTATTTGACAAGCAGTTATATAACAGAGATATAAGGATTCGCTTACAACTGGAGTCTTCAGCATCAGTTCCAAGTCTACAGTCCAACAAAGTTCTAGTGGGGGGGCATGCCTGGTATTTGGCAGGAACAGTCTGGGGGTTTCTGTGGCTTCCAGACCTTGACGAGGGCCGCTACGCTGTCTCACTAGCTGTAAGTTTTTTTTTTACAAAGTCTATCAATGCTTTTTGAGCTGCTCTAGCATCAGTCAGACCATCTGGTGTGCAGCCCTCCCTCTGCCCACGCCCAGTACCGTAAGTCTGTGCAGGAAGTGACCGTCCATCTCACATGTCTCCTTTGATCACTGACCCAGGCTGGAGTCTCAGTCCAGGTATTTCCAGGGCTTCTTCAGTGCTTGACTGCCAACAAAAGTCTCCTCGGTCCGTATCAGTGGGTGCTGCTCCTTGTCTGTTGACCGGCGTTGTCTAGGTCAGGAACCTTGACCAGCATTTTTTGAGTCTCCGTTGCTTGACCATCGATGAGTGCTTTCTGGACGTTGACCGGCCTACCTGTGGTCTTTGGTGCTAAACCATCGTCATCTCGGTCCTGGCCTAGCTGGTACCCACAGCTGCGGCCTACTATCTTGGCTGCTGGAGCTGCAGCAAGAGCATCTGCCACCTCTCTTGGTGCCAAATCTCCTCCCATTTTGGCACTGACCTTTTGTACTGGAGGCTGGTTTCATCATGGTCACCTGATCAGCACCACTGTCTTATTCTGTCCCTTCTGCAACTCTCTTTGAGATTAGTTCCCTAGGATTTTGTTCAAGTCCGGAGTCCGCACGACTTTGTAACCCTTTGTCTCCTATGCTCAATTCTTCTACAGAAGCCCCTTACCTCCTTCTGAGGTACAGTGGGTACGGAAAGTATTCAGACCCCTTTAAATTTTTCTCTCTTTGTTTCATTGCAGCCATTTGGTAAATTCAAAAAAGTTCATTTTTTTCTCATTAATGTACACTCTGCACCCCATCATCACATTGCATGGAATGGTCACTGCCTGCTATAAAATCAGGACGCTCTTCCCTTGCTGCTGTACTCACTACCATTATCCTCTTCTTACATCATCACACTGTGTGGATCAGTCACTGCCTGCTACAAAATTAGCACACTCCTCCCCTGCTGCTGTGCTCAATCCCATAATTCTCCTTTACCATCATCCCACAGAGTAGACCAATCAGTATATAATGCAAAATCAGAACACTCCCCCTCGCTACTATGTTTATTCCCATAATCCTCTTCTTAGCATCATCACATGGCGCTAACCAGTCACTTCCTGCTACAAAATCAGCACACTCCTCCGCTGCTACTTTGCCAAATTCCTTGATTATCTACATAACGACACAACAAGAATGGACTGGTCACTGCCTGCTATAAAATCAGCACACTCCTCCGCTGCAGCTAGGTTCATTCCCATAATCCTCTGACCTACTTCAGCTCCAAATCGGAGGTTACATGAATGAGCTCTGGAGCGT
Organism: Oophaga sylvatica; assembly: GCA_033576555.1. NCBI lineage: Eukaryota > Metazoa > Chordata > Amphibia > Anura > Dendrobatidae > Oophaga > Oophaga sylvatica. The sequence goes on along the minus strand of JARQOD010000002.1, from coordinate 639,297,621 downwards.
TAAGAGAAAGTTGCTTAACCCGCGAGAATATATGTAAATGTATCAATGGGATAATACTGCAGTTGGTTACTATAAAGCATCCTAAATCTCTTCCCCGTACACACAGCGGCGCCCCCCTGCGCACAGTAACAATCCGTGGCTGATGTATATTGCTTTGATGAGGAGCAGAAGGCAGAGATTTGATATTCTAATGATCCCATCCCAGCGTGCGACCTTGTGGGGGGGACGGAGGCGCGGACAAGCTCACTAGGAATCAGCTGAAGTCAGCATCTGCGCCTAATATTAAAAAATCACCCAAAATATTTTATTGCTAAAGAAAAATGCTAATTTGGAGCAGAAAGCGTCGGCGGAGGCTTCGCTGGAACAAGATTCTGATGTTCTGAGCACTGAACAAGGAAGAATTATTCTGCTCTTTGTTCTCGTATTCAAAGCCGCCAGAACGCTCAGAAAGTGCGGCAAACATCAAAGTCTTTACGGAAAACTCCCTGTCACTGATACCTCCTTCTAATTTAGGGTACAGGATAATTAAGGGGTTTTCTGAGCTTAAAATAAAAAAGGGTCCTCCGACAACTTACTTGGACATTAAAGGGTAATAGGTAGAATGCAATGGCATGCTGGCGCCTCCAGAGGGCAGTCACACTTTGTAACAGCTCTTCACTTTGAAAGAGTTCCAAACTGGAGTACTCCTGAACTTTACAAATGTCTCCCCAATTTTTGAGAGTGGACTAGCTCCTCATGTATGTGCTCTTTATTGATGGATAGGACCCACACTATCACTTATATAATGACATTGGAATACCCCTTTAAGAATCAGTTAGGAAGATTTTACTACAGACACTAGCGATATGACTGTATAGATCACAGAACAGCAATAAAAATGATACCAGCCTTGTAGAAATCCGATGTGCCAGTACTGAGACATCAAGCTATGAATCACATCAGGGGTGTGTCAATGTGCTCCTAGTGCACTAACACGCCCCCAGTGCACTTGCAGGCTAATTTGCATGTCATTTCAAAGCTTGATTTTTCAGCCCTGGAACATTGAATTACTATAAGTCAAGTATTATTTTTATTGCTGTTCTAAGCTCTATACAGCCTTAACCATAGTTTTATTAGTAAAAATATCCTGATCCGTGCCCTTTAAGCCTGATCCTGCAGAAAATTAGACTGTTGGCAAATGTAGTTGACAGTTTAGACATATAATGGTGCAAGAAGAACATAAATCTGTTGACTTAATGTAGCTAACATTTGTTTATCTCTCTACATTATCTGCATAGTGCATGTAATCCCTATGGAAGGCACCGTACACTATAGAGAGCACATCAGGTGAAAAGTTAGCGTTTGAGGCTGTGGTTCCACGGTCCGGAACCACAGCGCTTTGGACGGAGCGGAAATTCCGCTCCGTCTAAGCCCCGCCCCCTTTATGACGCGCGATCTTTCCGGAGGTGTTCAGGACACCTCCGGAAAGAGCGCAGGGCTACATAGCCCTGTGTTAATTCTGTTGCGGCGACGCACCGTCGCCGCAATACGCGAGGACATGCTGCGGTCTAAAAAGACGCGCCGCATGTCCGTTTACGCAGGTTTGCCACCTGCGTATTGTTACGCATAGTGGAGATGGGATTTCTTGAAATCCCCTCCACTATGCTGTAACATCTGGACGCTGCGTGTTTGGCGCTGCGCCAGCGCACAGCACCAAACACGCAGCGTTTCCTGACCGTGGAAACTCACCCTTATATGTCTCCATTGGCAGACTTTATAAAAATGTTTGGTGGAGTCTGGCATGAGAAGGGCACAGGTCTTTTTTTTATTCGTTCTCTTCTTTTGCAGACCATGCTTTACCCATGCCCTTTCCTGTCTGTTGTGAGTGAGTCTGGACATTAGTGCTTGACATCACAGCAAAGAAAATGTTGGTGGCGCACTGCATTCTAGGAACATATGGGCGCTGTTTCTTCTATTTCTGGGAGACACTTTGTAATCGGGGAATTAATGGACCCTGTTAAGTGTGACTGTATAAAGACAACATCAGCAATGTGGCACTGAGAATGTCACCTCAGGTATTGACCTTTTAAAATTATAATCGCATTTAAAGGGGAATTGTCACTTACCATAAAAATTATTTTTTGTTATCTGGTGTAAATGCCGCTATTCTCCTGAATCTGGTGATATTTTTCTTTCTTTCCTGCACCTCTCCATTCCTGAGATACAGCCTCCCCTTTCCTGTAAGTAAATGTAGTGGTGGGCGTGGTCCTGAGCACTTCTCTGTGGGCGTATTCTTAACAACTCCGCCCACTAATCAAAAAGACTAGATTTATATACAGGGAAAAGGGGGTCATATCTCAGGAACAGAGAGGTGCAGGAAGAAAAGAAAAACAGCGCTGGATTCAGGAGAACAGCGGCTTTAAACCAGGTAAAAAATTACATATGTACAGCAAGTAGCAGTCCATTATAACTTGAAAATATCCCAGCATCAGAGAGCAATCATACACACTGACAGGGCAGGAACAGGAAGTGACATACAGCAGCTGGCTCCTGATTAGCTTCATTTATGTGACTTCCTGTCTGCAGGGAAGCAGCACAGGAAAAGAAAAGGTCAGGGTCATGGGTCAAGGGTTGCGCTGTCGTCACTGTTATCTCGTTAACCCTTTCCTCCTTGGAATGTGGTACCAGAGAGAATAAGACACAGACCAAAAGTATGCGTCAATAAACTCTGCCCTTTATTGCTGGATACGGGATTTATATACACCCCTGAAGCAGGAAGCGGAATTACCATATATGGCAGTTAATACAACTTATCACTAAAACACGTAGAATACTGATTTTAACCGAACACTCCATTCTTGCCCTTGTCTCCCAGAACTTCTCCGAATGGGGGCGGGGGTGTATTGACTAAAATGAGGAACATCTTATCTTGACTTCTGGTACACATCAGCCTGTCTAAAAGAAAAATCAAGGCCTCTGAACTTTAGAAAAATGCTAGTTCAGCTCTAACATTCCCTCCTTGTGTTCCTTCATTTGATCAATACACATCTTCATACCTCCTCTGTGTCCTAGTACATCGTTTAATACACATCAAACAAATTTTAAAAACTAAATAGATAGCAAGACATATCAATAAAACCTGTAGGCCAGCTTGTATTATCCCAGTTAGCCATCCCCCTATGCCTTTGAACCAATTTGCGGGGTTAAGAAAGGAGAAAGTATTTGCACACCATGAATCTTGATTCTTCAGATTTGCCTCATCATATAGTTTCCTTAACTTTATGACATCCTCTAGCTTATGTTTAAGGGTTAAAACACTAGAATTATCAATATAATGACAACATGCAGGTCCAATAATCTGGCACATCCCTCCTTGAGCTGCAGTCAGGTAATCTAACACGAGGGTATGTTGGTTAGTAACAAAAATAACTAAAATATCCCATATTTGATCATCTAGGTAGTCTGTGGATTCTACCAACTTATCCCACGTCTGAGTTATCATAGGGTAGATAAATAATGCACTGAAAAATTTATTTGCTATCCCCATCTCCACTATATGTGGTCTCCCATTTGGGCGAGGTCTATTGTCTGCAGATCGTTTATGTAGTGTATGTTTTGGAATAGACAATGGATTTAATCTATCTGGAGTGATGAGATAGGTGGCTGGTGTCAATCTAGCTAGGGTGCATTTCCCGGTGACTCCTACTGGAAGCCACTTAAATGCCTTGTCCCCACATACCCAATACATTGATGGTGGAAGGTTCCATATAGCTGAATGCTGTAATACTAATCGGTGTGCCAAACTATAAACTTTGAAATATTACTCATCATGCACCATCCGGGCTTTTGTCCTAGTGGGGAGCAGTATCCTGCGGTAGGTTCTCCGCAGGTGGGAGTGTCCTTCTGATACGCTTCATCTTCATTACACCTCAGGTTACCTGGTTTGTTAGCACAAGTTTCATTATTCCCATTCTCAAAGAAAACATTATTTTCCCATTTATCAGTGTGTAGGTATCGTTCTAATAGGGAGGGTTTGAAAGCATCTAAGCTTCTTGTAGTAACCCCAAAACTTATCTTTAACCCCTGTGTCAGTATTTCTCCTAAAGAGGTTATACTAGTTCTATTTCTGGGTACCCATGCCCCACCTTTAAAAAATAGATACTGTCTTGGAGTTATCTGTCCTGTTAGATTTCCCTGCCACTATGGAAAATCAGTCCAACCCACTACCGGTATTCCTACCGTGGTGTTCCAAAGTTTTTGAGTGGCATTGTTGCTTAATGTGTCTGAGCAGTTACCCCAAGAGTTAATTTCTTCCCACGAGACTGGGACTGCAAGAAATGGTAGACTGGTGGATGTCACCGGCGCGTGTGTACAAATCCAACAGTTTGCAACAGTATGGTTTTGTTCTTTCAGTCGATCCACTAAAGCTAAGTGGTGTCTAATGAACCTGTTATCATCCCCATCTACACGGCTAAGTCTGTTCCAAGCATCCGTTACTGCAAGGATGCAAGCAAATGTCATTAGTAGCATCATTCCTCTTCTGGAGGCTCTCCAAGGATCTTCTTACAATGAGATGCGTGGATCCAAGTTTCCTTGCCTTGTAGCTTGACTGCGGTACTTGTCGTCAGTAGAACTTGAAAGGGTCCATCAAATCTCGGATCCAGATTCTTTCTCACGTGTCTTTTAATGACTACCCAGTCTCCGGGCTGCAGGCTGTGACTCCCAGGATCCTGGTTCGGATCTGGAAGAGAACTGAAGACATTATCATGTACTTTCTTAAGTCTTTTATGCAAATCCCTTACATATGAGCTTAATACATGGTTACTCATTTCCAGTGCTTGGGGAAAGAAACATCCTAAGTTAGGCACTTTGCCAAATAGTACTTCATACGGAGAAAGTCCAGTTTTCCTATTTGGAGTGTACCTTACTGAGTATAGGGCTAATGGTAAACATTCAGGCCAAGATTTTCCTGTTTCAGCCATGGCCTTTTGGATTTTTAACTTCAATGTCCCATTTAGTCTTTCTACTTTTCCACTGCTTTGTGGATGATATGGGGTGTGGAAAGCTTGTTGAATTCCCAGAGCTGTCAAGACTTCATTCATTATTTCACCTGTGAAATGTGTACCTCTGTCACTTTCGATCACCTCTGGTACTTCATACCTGCACACCACCTCCGCAAGCAGCTTCTTTGCGGTTGCCGCAGCCGTAGCCTTGGCAATCGGGAAAGCTCCAGCCAACCTGAGAATAAATCAAAACACACCAACACGTACTCCCATGACCCTGATTTTGGCAGCTGAATATAATCAATCTGCAGTCTCTGGAAAGGATAGAGGGGCCCAGGGGTGTGTTTGGGTGGTGTCTTGACTACCCTTCCCTGATTATGTGTAGCACATATCATGCATCCCTGGATCAAACCTTCTATACAGGTGGAAAAGCCTTGTGCCACCCAATGCTTCTGCATCACGCTCATTACAGCAGTTTTGGACTGGTGGGTTGGCCCATGTAACATCTGGGCGACCGCAGGGTACAACGCCCTTGGAAGGCATCGACGCATCCCTCTTCCCCATACCCCATTTGCTTCATTCAGACATGCACCTTCTTTTTCCCACTTTTCTACTTCCTCCTGGTGCACCTGAGCCTGCATCTGGGATAAGGCATCCTCCGACACAAAGGGATTTTTGGGAGCGCTTACCTGGTGCATCGTTACCCCTTGGAGTGGTCTACTGGCTGCTGTTTTTGCTGCTGCATCGGCCATTGCGTTTCCTTTACTCACCTGATCAGTGCGTCTGGTATGTGCTTTAACTTTTATGACAGCTACCTCTTTTGGTAATTGTAATGCATCAATTAACTGCTGGACTGCGTCAGCATTTTTAATGGGATGTCCTGCTGCCGTCAGGAATCCTCTAGATTTCCAAATTGGACCAAAATCATGAGCTATACCGAATGCGTATCTAGAATCTGTGTAGATGTTAACAATTCTACCTTCAGCTATCTTACAGGCCTCGGTCAGAGCCTTAAGTTCAGCCTCCTGGGCCGACTGATGTGGGAGCATTGGTTATGCTTTGATCACTGCATTCAGGGAGACGATGGCATACCCGGTGTGGAAGGTACCTGAGTCATCTTGGTGGCGAGATCCATCTACAAAAAATTCAAAATCAGCATTAAGTCTTTCAGTTTCAAACACTGTGGGTAGGCCTGCTGTTTCCTGTGCCATAAGCTGAACACAATCATGAGGATTCTCCTCTCTTGGATCTTCTTTGTACAATACCGTACCTGACCCCTCCTTTAGATCTGAGAGAGGTAACAATGTGGCAGGATTAAGTGTGGTACATCTCTGCAAAGAAACATTTGGAGGCATTAAAAGTGCACATTGCAATCGAAGGTGACGTGCAGCTGAAAGGTGTGCCGGTTGCACCTGGTTCAGTATGGTGTATACATCATGAGGTGTAAGTACTGTCAGTGGATGATCGAGAACAATGTCTGACGATTTGTGGAGCAATAGTCCTACAGCATGTACTGCCCGTACACAGGACGGGGCACCTCTAGCCACTGCATCTAGTCTTCCACTGAAATAGGCTACAGGCTTTTGATTGTCACCATGTAACTGAGTCAATACTCCTGCCGCGTGTCACTGCTGTTCGTGGAGATACAGGGTGAATGGTAGTTCATAGTTGGGGGTTCCAAGCGCTGGAGCTGCCACAATCCTGTTTTTGAGATATAAAAACAGTCTATACCTTCAGGAGTTAGTTTAAAAAACACAATGGTGATACAGTCATAGAGAGGCTGCATGAGGATTGATACAGCATGTATCCACTGCCTGCAGTAGGAAACCAGTCCAAAAAATGTCCTAAGAGCGGCAACATTAACAGGAATAGGAAAATTCTGTACAGCTTCTTTGCGAGCGCTGGTCAGATGTCGTGCCCCTAGTGTAATGCAATGTCCCAAAAAGATAACTGAAGATTTACAAAATTGAAGTTTATCCTTTGACGCTTTACATCCAGCTTGGTACAGAAACAACATGAGTGATATCGTTGCAGTGCGACACTGTTTCCTGGAGGGGGCACAAATCAGTAAGTCATCAACATATTGCAAAAATAACATTGGCAAAATCGATAACTGTGAACCAAGCAGCATCCTGAGATATCTGGAACAAAAGTGTATATATATCTTGTACCAGCCGATACATAGAGAGTTAAGTCTCGTAGTTGAAGGGGGGAGCTGAAGTTGGAGTTTACTGTCAAGGCCACTGATAAGGAACCTAGCTGCAGGCCTGCTCGTGAAGGTGGGGGCTAGGTTTTAACTAAAACACCACTTGCTTGACTTCAATCCTGGTGTCATAGTGACAGTCCCATCAGGATAATACTCAATATGTGCTTGCAATTGAGACAATACATCACATCCTAAAAAATTACATTGACCCCGTGGTGATACCATTAACTGTGTGTGTACAGTGGTTCCTTGAATTTGCAGGGGGAATCTTTTTAGTGACGGGGAGCAGGATAGATGGAGAGTTGTAAGGAGTCGCTAAAACATGGTGGGAGAAATCACTTTTCCCAAATGGCCAGTCCTCTTCTGTAATTACTGAATTGTCTGCCCCCATGTCCACTTGGAACTCAACCTCATGTCCCCCTGGTAGGTTCACCTGCACTGTGCAATTAGGAGTGGGGGATAAGGAGACAAGGGGGTTCATGTGCAAGCTACCATTATCCTATGGGAGCAGCCCTAATTGGTCTTGGGGGCCTCTTGCAGGCGGGTCATTTGCATATGGATTAGTTGGACAGGCTGGATATGGATTAGTTCTACAATCCCTTCTGAAATGTCCTGGTTTCTTGCATCCGTAGCACAATTTCTGTCCACCTCCTGTCACACGTCTCCCCTCCCTGTTGTTTGCAGGACGAGTACCTACAGCATGTATCCTTGCTCCTCTTTTTGCCTGCGCTAAATCATGTTGTGCCCCCTGTGCTATTCTGGCTAGATTCTCTGCTTTTACTGATCTCCAATCTGGTCTACTTACTTTCACCTTTTCTGCCACTTCCTTTTTTAACCCATTCATATATGCACTTGCCAGTACCCTCTCACTAGTCTTGTTTTCTGGGACAAAACCCATTTCTACCCAAGTTTTCCTTAGAGCCCAGAAATAATCTTTTGGCTCTTCCTTTCCCTGAACTCTATCTTCTAGTGTAACTTCCTTCTCTGCCTGTCTATCTTTAGATGCTTTTTTCAACGCTTCTGTAAACAGAACCCCTGCTGCTGCGTCATTGACTTCTGCATTATCAGGTCCGGTCCTACCAACATAACACTTGTATGTCTCATCTATCAGTCTATCGTATCTGGCTTCATCTGCCAATTTCCCTTTTATAAGTGCTTCCAGATCCTGTCTAGTTGCTTTATACGTATCCTGCATTGTAGCTAACATTCTAGCGAATCCCATTGGTGACTGTGAAGGGTCCGGGAGTTGCGTTATTAGAGCCAACTGCTCTGAAGGGCTCCATGGTCTGTATAACACTGCTGTCCGGGGGCGCCTGGAGCTAGTCCGCCCCCCTCGCCTCCCGCAGCACCCGGGGTACCAGGTACTACTACTGTCCACATTGGAAATAGATTGGCCGGGGGGGTCTGGGTCCACCGCAACCTACACAGACATCTACCGTCAGGGGATTTTGCTGTCCACACCTGTGGCAGACCCAACAGTTCGGTCCGTGGGAAGTCTGTGGGAAGGTCTGATACTGTGGTGGAGGTAACGTAGGGGGCAAACAGGAGGGTAAATCAGTCATCCCTGTTTTTGTCAGTCTGTAATGTCCGTCTCCTAATTCTTCAGTCTTTCCCTCTAAGTAATCACACGCACTCATCCACAGGTTCACTGTTTTCAACAGTCCTTTGTCTCTCAACCATCCATGATGTGAGTTAAAGAACCTTTTCCATTTATCACTGTTCAATTCTCCGTTTTCATTCATGCCTGCTTTACACAATACTTTTTCAATGCCTACCAACGCTTGCTTTCCCTCTCTGCGTACCACTAAATCTCTGGCAGTAATACCTTCCTTGGTATTTTGGTTCCCCATTTTTGTATCTCCTCACCTAGAAGAGATTCTCTTGTCACCAAGACAATTTTGTCACCAAGACTCTGTCACCAAGACAATTCTGTCACTTAGACAATGGGCCACAAAGGTTTCTGAACCATTCCGCTGCTCGCTTTCCAAGATTTGTACGCCAACCAAATAAACAATCCAATCACACAAACACCAAGACAAAACCACAACACAATCATCGGATCCATACTGTCATTTCTCAAAGGAGGAAAGGCAGGACTGACAATTAATCTGAAGGTCTACTGGTTCAAAGGGACCTGAGCCAGGAATACCTGTGAATTACCTGGAAAGCCGACCGCTCGGGGAGGAGGGAGTCCACTATACAGTGATATAGATTTTAGGTAGAATGTAATAAGTATTCTTACCTCAGCGCTGTATGTATATCACCAACAGAAAGCTCCACTCATCCCACGTCTCCGGATCGGTCGGACTTCCTCAGAGTAGAATAACTCAGGCCCCTGTTCGGGCGCCAGCTGTCGTCACTGTTATCTCGTTAACCCTTTCCTCCTTGGAATGTGGTACCAGAGAGAATAAGACACAGACCAAAAGTATGCGTCAATAAACTCTGTCCTTTATTGCTGGATACGGGATTTATATACACCCCTGAAGCAGGAAGCGGAATTACCATATATGGCAGTTAATACAACTTATCACTAAAGCACGTAGAATACTGATTTTAACCGAACACTCCATTCTTGCCCTTGTCTCCCAGAACTTCTCCGAATGGGGGCGGGGGTGTATTGACTAAAATGAGGAACATCTTATCTTGATTTCTGGTACACATCAGCCTGTCTAAAAGAAAAAACAAGGCCTCTGAACTTTAGAAAAATGCTAGTTCAGCTCTAACACACCTGAATCGTGGAACCTATGGGTGATCAAAAGGTTCCTTTCACCCATAAGACGAATATTTGAGATACTTGAGGACCCTTTTGGAGATTTTGCATTGGAGCTCATGTGCTTCATGTTACACCTCTGGTTGGGGTGCAGATTGTACTATAAAATTGGCAGTGTGCAGATGGTGGGAAATATCAGCGTTTTATTATGGCTGGAACTAAGGGCATTGCTATAAAGATGGTATTATCCCTTGGTTTCGGTGTGACCAGAGTAGAAACGAGTGGGATGGGTCTAATGTCTTTCTAAGGTCCACTAATAGAGGAGTGGTGAATATTTTTTTAACCCCTTCCTGGCAGATTCAATTTGCACCATATTTTTATTTTATTCAAAATCAAATTTCCTGGACAAATTTGAGTAAATCTGCAGAACTTGACTTTTGTCAGAATGGCTCATCTCCAGCCTCCAACAGGCACCGTTAAATTGTTGCACCTCTTTCTCTTCTCCTGTTTGATGGTGGGGAACATATTTTACTTTACATGGTCATTAAAAATAGTATAGACTGCCAGAAAGTCAGAGATGTAACCAGTAACCTCCTCATATACCTTTTAAGTAAATGCATGGGTTTGACCACAACCTCTGCACCCCCTTAGCCACACCACTGAGGTGCAGTATAGTGCCCCCATATATTTGCAGTATTTGAAGGGATATAAGTAAGGGTCTAAAAGTCAACTAAAAATAATATTTATAAAATAATTATAATTCTAATATACCAGCCTTTCAAGTTTAACAGCAGTGTAAAAAATTATGTTATCTGTTGGATGTGACTGCTGCAGCCAATCATTCACCACAGTGTGACATCGCTACGATTGTCACTGCTGCATCAGTCACAAAGCCGGGAAACTATTTAGGCTGTAAACACAGAAGTTTAAGATCCTCTACTACAAAAAAGCCCTTTATGTTATCCTCTTTCTTTCATTTCATAGACAATATCACAAGTTGAGTTCGCATGTATGGAGCTGACTCAGAAGCTGAAGCTTTTACCATAAGTCTCAGCCATAATGTACTGTTCAGCTGCTGCTATCGGTTATGTTTCTGGATTCACACTCTTGATTCTCTGCTCTGTGGTCGGCATCTCTTTCCGCTGAGCTACACCAGATACATATTTCTTCTGGGTGTTTTAGTTCTGTTATCTTTGCTTCATTTTTGGGTGACAGGTGTTTTTCATTTACTGTTTGTCTTCCTATCATCTTTCGGGTGCAGCCTTGGATACCTTCTCCTACTGGTGTTTCCTGCTGGTGATAGACTTTGTTGGATTCATCACTGTTCTGCAGTTTGTGTTGGTTGCAGTAGTTTTGTGTGTGATTCCATTTTTCCTTAAGGAACTGCTACTCTAGCGATCCTAGGAGCTGCTGAGGACATTCAGGGTTAACCTGCCGTTGAGTGGGGACACCATTACATTATCTTAGGGTGCCAGCCTCCACGGTCAGGCAGGGACAGACCAGAGTCAGAAAAGGTTTTTTCCTAGTCTGTACAGGGACCTCTCTGGTTCCAGTATTTATCTTCATGGTTAGTATGTTACCCGTATGAATTTGCTTTGGCAGTCTTAACATTGTCACCAACCCACTCCATTTTGCAATTTTGTTGTGTGTTGAGAAGTCATAATGAATGCCCTGACTGCGCAAGTCCGTACATTGTCTTTGGAAGTGGCAGACATCAAGCAGCAACAACTTGCATTTTCCACTGCTGCGCAGGTTCTACTCCACCATATTCAGTCACCTGAGCCTAAGTCAAAAATACTGTACTGTTTCGACAGGGACCGAAGCAAGTTTTCCATCTTTTTTCCTTCATGTACATCGTATTTTTTTCTCCACCATAACTCCTCCGGGGGAGACAGTCAGCATTTTAGTATTGTTTTGTCATTGCTTCGTGGAGGTCCTCAAGCTTGGGCATTTTACTTGCCTGACGATACTCTAGTGTTTGACACTTTTTTCTCTACTCTGGGACTCCTTTATGACAGCCTCGATAAAGTTATGGTTGCTAAATCAATGATATGTAAGTTGGTTCAGGGAGATCGTAAAGCGGAGGACCACTGCTCCAAGTTCAGAAGTTCAGACGCTGGTCATTGGAGACCTCCTGGAATGATCCTGTCATTTTTGCCAGGGTCTATCTAGTAAAATATGTGATATCATGGTTTATAGTCCCTGGATGAGATCATGTCACTGGCAGTGCACCTGGACCAGCGCCTGGGGGAAAAGGACATATTTGAGAGTGTTTCTGTATTTACTCCTTCTCATCCTATTGGCCTGCAGAGTCCAATGAGAGAGTTGTACTTGAAATGGGTGATGTTATGATTCAGTGTTTCAAATTCAATAATGAATTTCTTGAACCTAAAAAGGATATAAAAAAACCATTAAGATGTAAGGGCATTGATCCTAACAGTTTGTAGTTATCTCTCATGCATACTAATGTTTTTTTCTTCAAGTATCTTTGGCTACCAAATCTGAAGTTATGAGTAACTCTGCATTTGTTGATTCAGGTTTCGCCATAGATCAGTCATGATATTGCAGGAGTATTTCCAGGGACAGTAGTCTAATACCCTGCCCTTAAAGCTAGGGGAAACCTAGGCTATCCAGTCCCCCAGATTACCCCTGATAGTGGGGATGCCGGGGTCTCGTACCTCGGTATGCTACTATATGAAGGCTTATCTGTTTCCTCCCTCACCCAGGGAGGTATGAGCCAGAAGCGAAGATGACGCGCACCACATGTGTGTACCAGGGTTATGGGGTACTCGGCACCGAGCCCATGGAAGTCTATGGGGGATGTCACTTGCAGCAGAGCTCGGTCCGTGGCCCTGGGCGCTCATACAATGGGGGAATATTTACAGGGGATTGTAATAATTGTTCGTGACGCCACCTGTGGTATCTGATCTGATTGACCAGCGCTGCAGGGTAGATCTCTGAGGGGATGTTATGGCAGCTAGATGTTAAGTCCCCCACAGGTGGGACTGGTCCCTCAAAGTCTATGGTGGTGCAGGGTGCAGATAAGAAGTCAGTCACACACAATGCAGTCTCTTTCCATACCTTTACTTGTAGATGTTGCAGGTATGTCCCGGGAAGCTGGTCAGGTTGGAGAATGCACATTCAGGGAATTGCTGAGCAGGTTTGAGGCCTCCTTTATCCTTAATGTGTATGTGAGTCCTAACTTGCATAAAGTCAAGTTTAACTCTTAATGCAACAGCTACGCCCGGTCGACATTGTGGTTGGTGTCTTCTGTTGGATAGAACTATTCTTTTGTGCAGGGCCCTGCTAGACTGTTGTCCTTCTTGACCCCGGTTACGTATCGGCACTTAGGGCTACCTTCTGCGACTTGAAGTCCAGCAAGGCCTCCGGTTTTCTATCACTAGCCGTGAAGTACTAGCAATGCTTCGGACCCGGTGTCCGGTCAATTTAGTGAAGGTGATCTGTCACCTAAGTCACTTGTCCTTCTTTTACCACTCGCCTGTCGCCCTGCTCTTGCCCTTAACATAAGCACAGGTAGCAGTGGTTGTAGTCGTAAGCTTTCCTTCAGAGCTCACTGACCTGTTCTCAGTTGCCTCGTTGGTATAACTGCAGTGGTTCCCTTCCTTCTTTCCTTCCAAACTCTGTCCAGAGCAGCTCACAGGACGCTTCGTCAGACTGTATCAAAGCTGTAGCTCAGAGAGTCACTTTCCACTTTCTAGAGAACACAGACAGCTTGTTCTGAGGTAACTGTTTCACTTGCTTCAATTGCAGCTCTGACTAGGCTAGAGTGCCTCACTTGTCCACTCTTACTAGCCTCCACTTCTGTATGAGGTGAGCTACAGGAGCTCCTTCAGATCCCAGTCTTATCTCCTCTCCCTCCAAGACTAGAACTGCCCTGTCCTGAGACAGGAACTAGACTGACTGGCTACTGCTACGTCACACTACTAAATAGTCTGAAATGCCTCTAGTGGCAGTGTTAGGAAGTGTGTGATGTGAATGAATATCAGGCTTCACAGTTACCTTATCTGTGCATTTTCCAGGAACATGTGTACCAAGCGCAGCTGGGCCACACATCCCCCCTAGTTAAACTCAGCACTCCCGGGCTGAAATAGAAAAAGAAAAACATTTTTGTTTTGCATATAACATCAACATTTTAAACTCATCCCTTGCGGGAGGTAAGGACTCTTAAACGTTACAATTTGTACATAGATCAGTAGAAAATTATCAAAATACTTTTCAATAAATATATACAGTATAAGACAAGATTCTTGTGGAGGACCCGCACCAAAAACCTCCCACGTAGGTCCTGGGTGGGCTGCAGGACTTCTCCTCTGCAAACCTCACTCTAGGCCACACCATACGGTTTTTTCTTCAGAGGTAGATACATATGGCTTTATGTAAAACCAAGATGGAGCACCGAAGTGCAAACTATTTACAATGAAAGTTATTGGGCTGGCAAAGTCCACAGCCACGCAGTCCTTTGCATGATAAAACACATATTTCACATTTCACTTTAACTCTTTACCCAGCCGGGTATTCTACTTTAAATAAGCAAACATACTATGTAAACATTTATCAATAGTAAAGTGCAAATCTTCATCTTTTTCAAACTTTATACATGTTCAGGTGCAGTAAACCCCTGTCTGGGTCCTACTGTTTTTCATCTTTCTTGCTTATGACCATTACTTTTTCTACTCCTGGGGCCAGAAGTATACGATGCCCTTGGGAACCCATTACAAGAAGATCATGTCCTGCAATGTACGTTTGTGTAGCGACATCTTTTGGTTGATCCTTGGACCCAACGGGTACATCCTCAGAGTTGAACGCAGGTTGCGTTGTAGAAGATGCCGCAGTATACAATACAGGTTGCGATGCAGAATGGGTCGCGATTTGCGTTGCAGGTGCACGGCCTGGTGCGGACGCCAAAGATGACGCTGCTGGGGCTTGCGACACTGCAGCTCGGTTTACTTCACTGGCGTCGGGGACGGGGTCGCTGACACGGGTGACGTTTAAGGCGTACCACCCTTTTAGCCCCCTGTGCCGCGTGTAGCTGACAATGTCCCCGTTCACAAGATCCCTCCCAGGGTGCCCGATGGGTAAGTGGGACTCCACATCTCTCCGACTCACAAAGATCTCTTGGTACAGGCCCGGCTCATGTATGAAGCCCCAGCCTTTGCAGAGTTGGAATTCCCTAACGGCCCCCTGGCGCCGCGGTTCCCGAAGAGTACCTTTGTTCTTCCGGACGGTCTCCTTGTCGGCGAGGAACTTTTCATGGTACCGCTGCCGCTGCTGCTGCGCCTCTCTCTGCTCCTGTTGGCGTTGCTTATCCTGATCACTGCGTCGCTGCTCATTTTCCACTTTTACAGCATAGGTGACGTCATCCAGATACTCCATTGCGTCCCAATCGATTTCTGGCAGTGATGGCTGGGACCCCTCCAGTGTTCCTACCGGGAAACTGTAATCTGCTGCAGCCTCCTGGCCTGGCTGGCACTCTGGAACTGGCAGGACCTCCTCAGCCTCTTTCTCTTCCACCGCTCCATCGGTGGGGTCAGGTACAGCTCTTTTGGGGCCGGCCTCCGGTTTTCCTTCAGCTTTCCGCAGCAGTGACACAGGAAGGTCAGGTAATGGCGTTGTTCCTGTAGGAGAGAGCACTGCGTCCCACAGCAGCCGCTGTGTCTGGGTACGCCAGCGTCTCTCGGTTTCCTCCATGTCTGCATGGCGCTGGATCAATCTTTTAAGCGCCGCATTCTCCTCCTTTAACTCCAGCATGGTTTGTTGAAGGTCCCGTACTGGGGACGGCTCCGGTACAGGCAACAGCTTTTCTGGGGAACAGGGCCTGCGCTCCACCGCTCCTCCACATAGCTGCTCCTGTCCTTCCGCCATCTCTCTCCAGGCCAGACTGTGTTTTCCATCAGGAACAATCTGGTCTCTTCCGTGGAGGCGGGATATGCGCTTCCTCTTTTTTGCATAGAAGATGAAGAGGAGGCGGATCTCCCTTGCAGTGGGATAGGATCTCACATTATAGTAGCATTTTGAGAGGGCGGCCATAACTTTCGCGCCACAGGGAGGGGTACGCCCACGAATGCACGCCCACCTTCTTCACCAGCGCCTCAGGGCGCGAATATGGCGGTAAAATGGCGGAAAATGGCGCCAAAAATCACAAAAACGCTACACAGTCTTTTTGCACAAAACAGTTCAATAGGCACACAGGACTCACATCCAGTAAGCTTCGTATCCTGTTCGTGACGCCAAAGATGACGCGCACCACATGTGTGTACCAGGGTTATGGGGTACTCGGCACCGAGCCCATGGAAGTCTATGGGGGATGTCACTTGCAGCAGAGCTCGGTCCGCGGCCCTGGGCGCTCATACAATTGGGGAATATTTACAGGGGATTGTAATAATTGTTCGTGACGCCACCTGTGGTATCTGATCTGATTGACCAGCGCTGCAGGGTAGATCTCTGAGGGGATGTTATGGCAGCTAGATGTTAAGTCCCCCACAGGTGGGACTGGTCCCTCAAAGTCTATGGTGGTGCAGGGTGCAGATAAGAAATCAGTCACACACAATGCAGTCTCTTTCCATACCTTTACTTGTAGATGTTGCAGGTATGTCCCGGGAAGCTGGTCAGGTTGGAGAATGCACATTCAGGGAATTGCTGAGCAGGTTTGAGGCCTCCTTTATCCTTAATGTGTATGTGAGTCCTAACTTGCATAAAGTCAAGTTTAACTCTTAATGCAACAGCTACGCCCGGTCGACATTGTGGTGGGTGTATTCTGTTGGATAGAACTAGTCTTTTGTGCAGGGCCCTGCTAGACTGTTGTCCTTCTTGACCCCGGTTACGTATCGGCACTTAGGGCTACCTTCTGCGACTTGAAGTCCAGCAAGGCCTCCGGTTTTCTATCACTAGCCGTGAAGTACTAGCAATGCTTCGGACCCGGTGTCCGGTCAATTTAGTGAAGGTGATCTGTCACCTAAGTCACTTGTCCTTCTTTTACCACTCGCCTGTCGCCCTGCTCTTGCCCTTAACATAAGCACAGGTAGCAGTGGTTGTAGTCGTAAGCTTTCCTTCAGAGCTCACTGATCTGTTCTCAGTTGCCTCGTTGGTATAACTGCAGTGGTTCCCTTCCTTCTTTCCTTCCAAACTCTGTCCAGAGCAGCTCACAGGACGCTTCGTCAGACTGTATCAAAGCTGTAGCTCCGAGAGTCACTTTCCACTTTCTAGAGAACACAGACAGCTTGTTCTGAGGTAACTGTTTCACTTGCTTCAATTGCAGCTCTGACTAGGCTAGAGTGCCTCACTTGTCCACTCTTACTAGCCTCCACTTCTGTATGAGGTGAGCTACAGGAGCTCCTTCAGATCCCAGTCTTATCTCCTCTCCCTCCAAGACTAGAACTGCCCTGTCCTGAGACAGGAACTAGACTGACTGGCTACTGCTACGTCACACTACTAAATAGTCTGAAATGCCTCTAGTGGCAGTGTTAGGAAGTGTGTGATGTAAATGAATATCAGGCTTCACAGTTACCTTATCTGTGCATTTTCCAGGAACATGTGTACCAAGCGGAGCTGGGCCACACATATAGAACAGTGTTTCTCAACTCCAGTCCTCAGGACCCACCAACAGGTCATGTTTTCAGGATTTCCTTAGTATTGCAAAGGTGATGGAATTAATGCTTGAGCAGGTGATAAAATTATCACCTGTGCAATACTAAGGAAATCCTGAAAACATGACCTGTTGGTGGGTCCTGAGGACTGGAGTTGAGAAACACTGGTATAGAATAACACAAACCTGACAGACAGTGGTAAACAGACAGGGATAAAAGAAAACCACAATCATACAAATACATTCACAAAATGACCGAGTGGGAATCAAGGGTGGTATAGGTGGGACAAACCACATGGGAAGAGGATTAGAAGAAACACAAAGAAACCAACTTCATGCAAATGTTCTCCTGAAAACAATTCCAACCGCCTTTCCTAACTATGAACTCTCCTTCAACTCCAAACCAGGAAGTGGTAAGCTATCACTGGCAAAGAAAAAAAAAAGAGAAGGAGTTTTAAATCTGCAGGGAGTAACCAACTCAGAACAGCTGACACAAAAAGACAGGGCACTCTAGGAGTCCCACTAAGCAGTTTAAATCCTGCAGAAACAGAGCAAAGAAAGCCAGAACTGCTAATAGGACTGTGATGAAGCCATTCTAACAACCGCAGGTGTCTATGTCAACAGACACTGTGATCGTCTGACCCCACTCTGTCGCAGTATCCTCGTGACAAGATCTCATTGACAGTGATTTTGCTATCAAGTGTGAGTACACATTGTCGACTCTCGGTCATCCTATTCAAGTATCAGCAATTGATAATTTTTCTCTTAGCCAAACTCATGTTACTTCGTTGAGAATGTGTGCATGAGATCGGGAGTGTTACACACAGTATATACGTCTTTCATGATCTTTCCTTCATTACCAGCTAAAGTTGTGTTGAAAATTTATAGTGTAAAAATAACAAACGACCAAAAAATATGAGCATTGCAAACTATTGTACAAATGATCAAATAATCGCCAGTTCTAGTCCCTAACGGGAGAATAAATAAATCTATAAATTAAAAAAAATTTAAGCTCACAACAAAGTCGGAAATCCTTTTTTCTGATTTCGGGAATAAATTGAAACATACAGTTTATAAAAATAAAAACAACAACAACAACAAAAAATACACAATGGACACCATAAAAATGAAACTTGAGCACCAATGCCTGAACATTTTCTGCTCAATATTTTCCTGCTTTTCAGTAAGTAACATAATAAATTAAGTAGCAGCTCTTAGATGACAAACAGGAAAGGTGAAAGATGAAGAACGAAAACTGACTGAGGTGGAAGGGTTAAATAATGTTAAATGTTTCCTTTAGTAATTAGTGTGAAGTGGAGTGTTGGTTCTGAGACAAGATCTTACTGCAATGTAACATTTCCAATGTGTATTAATGTAATGTTCTTAAACAAATGTAATTTTGAAAATGTATTTTGGTAAAATGACGCCGAACCCTCTGAATCCGTGGAACGGGCTCATCTGTCCTCGCCTAACCCACCACGTCTCTGCGAGCCTGTTCACATTTGTCAGCGGTAGGACAGAAGGAGCCGGTCAGATCCTTGCAGGTCATCAATCTGAATGGCATTTTTTGCAGTAGGAACAGCTGCTGACGACACCAAAACTAAAACCCATCACAGAGAAGAAAAGAGAAAGTTTTCCTTTCTTCTGTTATCATTGTGGTTTCTATCTAAGGAACGTTCTGCATGACTGGACCCAGCGTCTTAGCTCAGCCTTGTCATCCCTCTTGGAGATGTTCTGTACGTGCTCGATACGTGGATCATTGGGTCCTTTCTGGTGGGAGTGAGTGACAAACACGAGATTTACAAGAAAGGAAGAAAAGACGAAAAATAAGGAAGCGGCTGTTATGCTACATAAAAAACATATTAATGGAGGGAGGTTATACCGAGACACAGGGGCGGACACTGACAGCTTGGGGCCCCTGTGCAAGAAATGTGTCTGGGCCCCCCTCCTTTTATTGCGACAAAGCTACAGATATATATATAGCCACACACATACTGTATATATCCTACATAGTATCCTTTATTATGTACAGTACAGACCAAAAGTTTGGACACACCTTCTCATTTAAATATTTTTCTGTATTTTCATGACTATGAAAATTGTACATTCTCACTGAAGGCATCAAAACTATGAATTAACACATGTGGAATTATACATTACACTTTACAAAAAAGTGTGAAACAACTGAAATTATGTCTTATATTCTAGGTTCTTCAAAGTAGCCACCTTTTGCTTTGATGACTGCTTTGCACACTCTTCGCATTATCTTGATGAGCTTCAAGAGGTAATCACCGGGAATGGTTTTCACTTCACAGGTGTGCCCTGTCTGGTTTAATAAGTGGATTTCTGGCCTTATAAATGGGGTTGGGACAATCAGTTGTGTTGTGCAGAAGTCTGGTGGATACACAGCTGATAGTCCTACTGAATAGACTGTTAGAATTGTATTATGGCAAGAAAAAAGCAGCTAAGTAAAGAAAAACGAGTGGCCATCATTACTTTAAGAAATGAAGGTCAGTCAGTCCGAAAAATTGGGAAAACTTTTAAAGTGTCCCCAAGTGCAGTTGCAAAAACCATCAAGCGCTTACAAAGAAACTGGCTCACATGAGGACCCCCCAGGAAAGGAAGACCAAGAGTCACCTCTGCTTCTGAGGATAAGTTTATCCAGTCACCAGCCTCAGAAATCGCAGGTTTACAGCAGCTCAGATTAGAGACCAGGTCAATGCCACACAGAGTTCTAGCAGCAGACACATCTCTACAACAACTGTTAAGAGGAGACTTTGTGCAGCAGCCTTCATGGTGAAATAGCTGCTAGGAAACCACTGCTAAGGACAGGCAACAAGCAGAAGAGACTTGTTTGGGCTAAAGAACAGAAGGAATGGACATTAGACCAGTGGAAATCTGTGCTTTGGTCTGATGAGTCCAAATTTGAGATCTTTGGTTCCAACCACCGTGTCTTTGTGCGACGCAGAAAAGGTGAACGGATGGACTCTACATGCCTGGTTCCCACCGTGAAGCATGGAGGAGGAGGTGTGATGGTGTGGGGGTGCTTTGCTGGTGACACTGTTGGGGATTTATTCAAAATTGAAGGCATACTGAACCAGCATGGCTACCACAGCATCTTGCAGCGGCATTTATTCCATCTGGTTTGCGTTTAGTTGGACAATCATTTATTTTTCAACAGGACAATGACCCCAAACACCTCCAGACTGTGTAAGGGCTATTTGATCAAGAAGGAGAGTGATGGGTGCTATGCCAGATGACCTGGCCTCCACAGTCACCAGACCTGAACCCAATCGAGATGGTTTGGGGTGAGCTGGACCGCAAAGTGAAGGCAAAAGGGCCAACAAGTGCTAAACATCTCTGGGAACTCCTTCAAGATTGTTGGAAGACCATTTCCGGTGACTACCTCTTGAAGCTCATCAAGAGAACTGCAAGAGTGTGCAAAGCAGTCATCAAAGCAAAAGGTGGCTACTTTGAAGAACCTAGAATATAAGACATTTTTCAGTTGTTTCACACTTTTTCGTTAAGTGTAATGTATAATTCCACATGTGATAATTCATAGTTTTGATGCCTTCAGTGTGAATGTACAATTTTCATAGTCATGAAAATACAGAAAAATCTTTAAATGAGAAGGTGTGTCCAAACTTTTGGTTTCTACTGTATATTGCCATCCCTTATTACACAGTGCCCTTGTTAAGAAAAATAACAAGAATATTAGAAGAGCATTTTTGTAATGTATTTGTGTGTGTACTGATTGTCAGGCAATCCCTGCATGTGTTGTGGCTGTTAAGGGCCGCGAGACATACAGCCACAGCTACTCGAACATAGTATTCGAGCACGCCAAAGATACCCTATTAACACACAGGCGTGCTCAGACAACACCTTTTCTGAGTACGCTCGCTCATTACTAGTAGCCAGACAAGAGTCTTTCAATTCTTGTTTGAGGGATTTTCATCCATTCTTCCTTGGAAAATTCTTCCAGTTATGTGAGATTCCCGGGTCGTCTTGCATCCTCTGCTATTTTGAGGTCTAGCCACAGATTTTCAATCATGTTCAGATCAGGGGACTGTGAGGGCCATTGTAAAACCTTCAGCTTCTGCCTTTTGAGGTCGTCTATTGTGGATTTTAATGTGTGTTTAGGACCATTATCCATTTGTAGAAGCCATGCTCTTTTCAACTTCAGCTTTTATACAGATGGTTTGATGTTTATATCAAGAAATGTTCCCCCGTGCCATTGGCTGAAACACAACCCCAAAGCATGATTTATCCACCCCCATGCTTAATGGTTGGTGAGATGTTCTTTTCCTGAAGTTCTATGCCCTTTTTTCTCCACACTTACCTTTGGATCATTGTGGCCAAAGAGTTCTATTTTAACCTCATCGGTAAACAGGACTTGTTTCCAAAATGCATGAGGCTGGTTTAGATGTTCTTTTGCATACTTCTGACTCTGAATTTTATGGTGAGGATGCAGAAGAGGTTTTCTTCTAAAGAGTCTTCCATATTTGTGCAGGTGTCTCTTAACCGTAGAACAATGAACAACAACTCCAGAATCTGCTAAATCTTTCTGAAGGTCTTTAGCAGTCAAGCGGGGGTTCTGATTTGCCTCTCTAGGAATCCTACAAGCATCTCTCACTGAAATTTTGCTTGGTCTTCCAGACCTTATCTTGACCTCCACTGTTCCTGGTAACTGCCATTTCTTGATTACATACCAAACTGAGAAAAGGGCAACATGAAAACGCTTTGATATCTTGTTACAACCTTTTCCTGCTTTGTGGGCCTACACCATTTTCAGAGAGCTAGGCAGCTGCTTTGAAGTAGAGATGAGCGAATTTGTTAGGATTTTGACCCCAAATCTGATTTTGACATATTCGAGCCATATTCGAACACTATTCGTGCCGAATGTATGTCTTATGATTGGTTCTGAACATATTCGGTAATTTCTACTCCCATTGACTCTAATGACGTTCAGCTGTGTTCAACGAATATTGCAAAAACAATTTTCAATTCTGATTGTATTCGGAATGAATCCGAACAAATTTGCTCATCTCTACTTAGAAGAACCCATAGGTGCAGTTTTTTGGCACAATGCTGGAGGAGGCTGGATGTTTATAAAGCTGGAAATTTGCATCACCTGGCCTTTCCTGACGATGATAGGGAACAAGTCATAACGTAACAGGCTAGTTAAGGTCTAAAACCTTGGTCAAAGTTATCGGAGCACGCAAATCTCCAAACTTTTGCATTGGTCCATTTTTCTTTCTGTAATTTTAACATGTAAAACATGACATTATATATGCTGTATGTGTGTAGTGTGTATATGTGTGCACTATGTGTATGTGAGTGCAATGTGTATATGTATAATGTGTATATGAGTGTATTATGTACAGGTATGTGTGTAATGTGTCTGTGTACTATGTACATATGTACTGTATATGTTTATGTAATGTGTATATGTGTACTATGTATGTACTGTGTGTGTATGTGTGCACTATATATGTGTGTGTATATGTGTACTATGTATGTATGTACTGTTTGTCTCTATATGTGTATGTGTGCACTATGTATGACATAAATATGTGAGGTCAGAGGAGAGTAACACCACTCCGGTATTGGTTTGGAGACACATTTGAGCCCATTGTGTACATTATATAGAAGGGGATTTTTTAGATTCTTTTCATAATTAGACAAAACGTTGTGCAGAAAGTTGATCCAGATCACAGGGGAAAGTGTGGAATTTAAGATCTTTGTTTTCCACTATTGATCCAGAGGAAAACAAAAACCCCACTGAGGAGTAGAGTGGGTTCTCGACTGTGGTTGTGATTAAACGTGGCGATATTGCCGTCACCACCGCTATCAGCGTCTCTCTCATTTTCCAGGTCACTAATGAGGTCTCTCGGTTTTATCTTTGTTTTCTGTGACACTGATCATCTCTTTAAGTAAATCTGTTCATTTAGCGATTTCCTTCTCTTTTCCATCCCGCCGGTGCCGCCATCCTCGCACCTCCTAATCCTCTCTCCGTTCGTGGGTATTGGACGGCGCATCCCGGCAATTCAATTACAAGGTGCTTCCCTTACATTTTGTTCTTTTTGGATTTTTTCCATGCAAACCATTAATGTCAGAAAAGAAAAAAAAACAAAAGAAAACATTGATCTGCAGTCCCTGCGGCTTTATTTTCTGCCCTTTTTAGCTAATTTCAGCAACGGACGGATGGCGTGAGGGTTGCAGGTTCATCGTTATAGCTAGATTTTATCTATACAGGTTGTTGAGCTACTTTCTAAAATACTTTGCATTACTTTTATTTACTGATATTGAAAAAGAAATACCTCTATTGCTCTAATCACATCCAAAGCTGCATCAAAAATGTCCAGCTTGTCATTTAGAACCAAATCTGAACAGCACAAATACAACCACATAGGTTTTTTTATGTTTTATTTTGGAATATTATTTGTATATTGTTTATAGCTGTGAGGATGCAGCATTATATCTTAATTAATTAAACATCTATTTTCAGCAAGCCAGGAAGAATAGACTGTTATCTATATGTTGCGTTTTTAATTTTTGTGTTTCTTTCTGGTTGGTCAAGAAAACAGACTTTTGCTCGTGTACGCCGATAATATTGACTTATAAGTTGACACTTTGTTGTAACATATTGTGCTCTTATCCTCGATGACTAGTGATAAAGGGTCATGGAACAATGATGTTTGCTGATATGTTGAAGGACACTTGTTAACTGTAAAAAGAAGTTATATGCCTCTGTATGATGAGACAGAGATTCAGCCAAGACATCTAAACATGTCAGCAACCTGGCTCGATGGGGATGTTCGGAGAAGCCAGGCCTTGTACCTGAATGGACTGTCTCTTCCTAAGCTTGTCATTACCTCCTCTCTGTGTGCATGCCACAGGTGGGGTAGTCGGCCCTGGAAGCTGAAGCCAGGTTGTGACCCTCGGTCAACTGGCCTTGTGCCTGAATGGACTGTCATCTTCCTAAGCTTGTCATTACCTCCTCCCTGTATGTGCCACAGGTGGGGTAGTCGGCCCTGGAAGCAGAAGCCATGTTATGACACTAGGGTCAACTGGCTTTGTACCTGAATGGACTGTCTCTTCTTAAGCTTGTCATTACCTCCTTACTGTGTGCATGCCACAGGTGGGGTAGTCGGCCCTGGAAGCTGAAGCCAGGTTGTGACCCTCCGGTCAACTGGCCTTGTGCCTGAATGGACTGTCATCTTCCTAAGCTTGTCATTACCTCCTCCCTGTATGTGCCACAGGTGGGGTAGTCGGCCCTGGAAGCAGAAGCCATGTTATGACACTAGGGTCAACTGGCTTTGTACCTGAATGGACTGTCATCTTCCTAAGCTCGTTACCTCCTCCCTGTGTGTGCCACAGGTGGGGGGTAGTCAGCCCTGGAAGCTGAAGCCAGGTTATGACACTACGGTCAACTAGCCTTGTACCTCAATGGACTGTCTCTTCCTAAGCTTGTCATTACCTCCTCTCTGTGTGCATGCCACAGGTGGGGTAGTCGTCCCTGGAAGCTGAAGTCAGGTTGTGACCCTCCGATCAACTGGCCTTGTGCCTGAATGGACTGTCATCTTCCTAAGCTTGTCATTACCTCCTCCCTGTATGTGCCACAGGTGGGGTAGTCGGCCCTGGAAGCAGAAGCCATGTAATGACACTAGGGTCAACTGGCTTTGTACCTGAATGGACTGTCATCTTCCTTAGCTCGTTGTTACCTCCTTCCTGTGTGTGCCACAGGTGGGGGGTAGTCAGCCCTGGAAGCTGAAGCTAGGTTATGACACTACAGTCAACTAGCCTTGTACCTCAATGGACTGTCTCTTCCTAAGCTTGTCATTACCTCCTCTCTGTGTGCATGCCACAGGTGGGGTAGTCGGCCCTGGAAGCTGAAGCCAGGTTGTGATCCTCCGGTCAACTGGCCTTGTGCCTGAATGGACTGTCATCTTCCTAAGCTTGTTGTTACCTCCTCCCTGTGTGTGCCACAGGTGGGAGGTAGTCAGCCCTGGAAGCTGAAGCCAGGTTATGACACTACGGTCAACTGGCCTTGTACCTAAATGGACTGTCATCTTCCTAAGCTTGTCATTACCTCCTCCCTGTATGTGCCACAGGTGGGGTAGTCGGCCCTGGAAGCAGAAGCCATGTTATGACACTAGGGTCAACTGGCCTTGTACCTGAATGGACTGTCTCTTCCTCAGCTTGTCATTATCTTCTCTCTGTGTGTGCCACAAGTGGGGTAGTCGGCCCTGGAAGCAGAAGCCATGTCATGACACTAGGGTCAACTGGCCTTGTGCCTGAATGGACTGTCATCTTCCTAAGCTTGTCATTACCTCCTCCCTGTATGTGCCACAGGTGGAGTAGTCGGCCCTGGAAGCAGAAGTCATGTTATGACACTAGTCAACTGCTTTGTACTTGAATGACTGTCTCTTCCTAACTTGTCATTTCCTCTCTCTGTGTGCCACAGGTGGGTAGTCGGCCTGGAAGCTGAAGCAGGTTGTGACCCTCCGTCAACTGGCCTTGTGCCTGAATGGACTGTCATCTTCCTAAGCTCGTTGTTACCTCCTCCCTGTGTGTGCCACAAGTGGGGTGGTAGTCAGCCCTGGAAGCTGAAGCCAGGTTATGACATTAAGTCAACTAGCCTTGTACCTCAATGGACTGTCTCTTCCTAAGCTTGTCATTACCTCCTCTCTGTGTGCATGCCACAGGTGGGGTAGTCGGCCATGGAAGCTGAAGCCAGGTTGTGACCCTCCGGTCAACTGGCCTTGTGCCTGAATGGACTGTCATCTTCCTAAGCTCGTTGTTACCTCCTCCCTGTGGTGCCACAAGTGGGTGGTAGTCAGCCCTGGAAGCTGAAGCCAGGTTATGACACTTACGGTCAACTGGCCTTGTACCTAAATGGACTGTCATCTTCCTAAGCTGTCATTACCTCCTCCCTGTATGTGCCCAGATGGGGTAGTCGGCCCTGGAAGCAGAAGCCTGTTATGACACTAGGGTCAACTGGCCTTGTACCTGAATGGACTGTCTCTTCCTAAGCTTGTCATTATCTCCTCTCTGTGTGTGCCACAGGTGGGGTAGTCGGCTCTGGAAGCAGAAGCCATGTCATGACACTAGGGTCAACTTGCTTTGTACCTGAATGGACTGTCATCTTCTTAAGCTTGTCGTTACCTCCTCCCTCTGCGTTTCACTGGTGGGGTAGTCAGCCCTGGAAGCTGAAGCCAGGTTGTGACCCTCCGGTCAACTGGCCTTTTACCTGAATGGACTGTCATCTTCCTAAGCTTGTCGTTACCTCCTCCCTGTGCATGCACAGGTGGGGTAGTCGGCCCTGGAAGCTCTGAAGTTCAGCTTCTCCTATCCCGGCGAGTCAGAAAAAGTCTGAGACTCTGTAATGTGCACCATCGTGGGTATTTTGCTGGGACCATTCTATGTGTTATCTGCCTGTTATGTGGTTCAGTAAAGCATTGTCACACTGTTTTACCTTCACCCTGTGTTGTCTGATTAGCCTTAACGCCTACAATTAGAGGAGAGCAGACGTTCGGTGGGATGACCCTTGGTAAAATCAATTTTGCTAGCAGACCAGGCGCCCGCCGACCCCTCGAGTCTCCACAATTGCATTATATGACAGCATTACAGCTGAGCTCCAAGTTGCATCAAATAGAAATTTGAATGTGGACTGGATAAAAAGCATGTTATAGCTCAAAGCTAGTACAAAAGAAGTAAAGTTTCTGAACATTACAGATTAGCTTATTTCTATTTGTCACAAACTGAAGGACATTGAGATGTAAATGCAGCTCTGGGTGTGACTAGAGCAGAAAACATGAATTATGTTTCTTTAGTGATCTACTCTGAAAAAGTAAAAGTTGAGGAAACAAAGGTATGTCTGCTGCACTACCCATTATGGGTTTGGTTTGTGGAAGGACACTCGGTAAAGGGATTGGAAGTCGGGAAGTCTGTAAAGAAGCTGGTGTCAGTGGCGGTAGTTGAGGAGAGGGAGTCAACCTTTTTCCTGCTGTGTAGTCGCCTTCCCGCCAAGTCTCTCCCCATCCGCGCTCGGCTCCTTTTATGTTGCCCATGCCCTCTGCGGTCAGGTGCTCAGGCTTTCCCCACCCAGACAAAGTCGACCCCCTGTAACAGTGATGATGGCCCCATAGTTTCCGTTCCAAGATTGTTTCTCGTACCGACATCACTGCTCCTGTTCATCTCCTTACAGGAGCACTGTTGCAGAGAGGTGGAGAGGATGAGCTAAATGCCAGAAAATTCTAAAACCAATTGTTATAAGCGCAAACTATTGACCTCAAGTTGCTCAAGTTAACCTGTTGTCTCTGTTGACTCTGAAACCATCAAGCTCGCTGCCTCTCTGTGAGTTATTCAGGCACTTCCTGTGTGCGACTGGATCCTCCATCCAACACTCAACACCAACCAACGGCCTCCATTTTATAGATATTTAGCAGCACAACGGAAATAGGTCACAAATTACATCTAAAAAGCTGCAGAACATTTGCATTGATTCATTTTATTTACATGGAATATTAGTGAGGTTTGTGCAACTGTCCAGCAGAAAAAGAGAGAACACAAGCCAGGAAATGTTATTTTGGGAGGATGCAGAGAGACAGCACATGTCACTCTGTTCGGTTACGCATGCTAACAAGCTTTATTAACAAATCGCACCATGTGCCATGGAGGCAGCGCCCGTGATTAGAAAGGATAATTTGATTAATTATCTCTGGGGCACTGAGCTCGATGCTTGAGTCAGAGCCATCAAAACCAGAGAAGAAACGTGAGGATAGCAGGAACCTACCACCGCATTATAGACCGTATATACTGATACACACGGAAGAGTAGACATATGGGGAACTCTAACTCAGGCTGTATTTAATGTATATGATGTTATATGAAACATAATGTTTACAAAAATAATCTAGCAGAGATGAGGTGTCACATCTCATACATAGTCTGGTCTTTTCTGTGGTAACAAATGAATGGAAAGCATGGACCAAAAAGTAACGAGACAGAAGAAGCATCAACAACTTTAAAAATATGGTGCTATAGAAGGAGGTTATCAATACCATGGAGGGCAAGAAGAACAAGCAAATCAATGCTGGTACAAAATCAAGCCAGACATGTAACTCGGAGCAAGGATCACCAAGCTACGACTTGCCTTTTTTGGACACATCATACGAAGAGAGAAATCACTGGAGAAGAACATCATGGTCAGAAGAATAAGAGGAACAAGGTGAAGTGGAAGACTAGCAACCTAATGGCTTGATGCTATTAAGGTAATGGAGGAAAAGGAACTCTGGTGGAACTATCTAGGCTTGCAAAAGATCCATCTTCCTACAGATCCTTTAGCTATCAAGTCGTCAATGTCTTGAAACCGAGCAGAAGGCTGTTAATAAATAATATCTAACATTAATTTGTGGTATAGTTGCTCTTCTTCTGGATTGACCTAGACAGAAATACTCCACAGACTGGATATCTATCAAGAAACCTCAAAAAAAACTGCCATACCAAGAACATCTCACATGACCTACCGTGTACAGTGAGCACTCTACACGACTCGCTGCATACCGGGAACATTCCCACAAGATCCACCATATACTGGGAACACCCCACAAGATCTGGTGTACACCAAAAACACTCCACAAGACCTGCCATATACTGGGAACACCCCACAAGACCTGCTGTACACCAAAAACACTCCACAAGACCTGCCATATACTGGGAAACCCACAAGACCTACTGTATACTGGGAAAACCCACAAGATGTGCTGTAATATTGGGAATACTCCAACAAACTAATATATACAAGAAGCACTCAGTTACACTTGGTGGATACTGGAAACACCCGGAAGACCTTCCTATATGAAGGACACTCCACAAGATGTGCCATACAGTAGGGACAACCCCACAAGAGCTGCTATATTCTGGGATCAACCCCCAAAACCTTGTACTTTAAACACTGTAAGACCTGCCGTTAATAGGTCTTATCGGGGACTGCAGTCTACTGGGAACTCTCTACAAGATGTGCCATATACCGATAACACCCCACAAGATTCTCCATACACCAGGAACACCCCACAAGATGATATTTGTCCATAGCGTTCCTCCTATTGCCTTCCGGTGTCGTCGCTACATCTTGAGTGATAATCGATCCCGGTAGGTTGAAGTTCTTTACAACTTCCGGCTCATCCCATCCATCTCAAATGTTGTCCCGGTCGTACCTGGCAGTAGTCACTATCTTTGTGTTGATCACAGTCCCATTATAGATATTCTGCCGGCTATAACAGAGAGGTCTCAGGACTCAGTATTCCAGCAATGTTGGGAAGGTGACAGCTAGGCTTTTCCGGCCTTGATGTCAGAGCTGTCCCTGTATCCTGCAGCCTGATGTCTCCTCCCTGCTGTTTTCCCTCCTCTTCACAGCATGAAGTCAAGCAAACACAGAAGGAGAAAAACTGCAGCTTTCATCCCCTTCTTCCTTATTAACTATTTACCGGCTTAGTTCTAGATGGGAATTACAAGCTTTGTGAAACATGTACAGAAGATCTACAGGGAAACTTCAGAATTCTTGGAAGTGACAAAGAGGCTGCTGTCCCTAATAATTTATGTTACAACATTTCATACGCTTGCAATTTTTAACCATATATATCATGCTTTTTTAAAAAATATATATTGTGACAATATTCTTATTTTTTTTACAAT
The DNA here is from genome assembly GCA_033576555.1 of Oophaga sylvatica. Taxonomy (NCBI): domain Eukaryota; kingdom Metazoa; phylum Chordata; class Amphibia; order Anura; family Dendrobatidae; genus Oophaga; species Oophaga sylvatica. The sequence continues at coordinate 639,267,421 of JARQOD010000002.1, read as the reverse complement.
GTTTTGCAATTTATTTCTTTATATTCTTTCTATTGCACATAATCTTCATTACATGGAAATCCGACAAAACTGGAGAAAGAGGAGAAGGACATCCTGTAAATTCAGCTGCGGTGCCTTTAAATGTTTCACAATGGGCAGAAAACAATTTATTAGGACGGAACCGTAATGTTCGGCATCTTAATAACGTTAACCATTGCTGCGCCCGGGCACTTGACTGGAGGCGTCGGGGGAGACATAAACGGACGCCAAAATATCCAGGCATAATGTACTTTCCAGCATTGTGTCTTTCAATGAGATGTGCAAAACACAAGATACAATCATTTAATTGGATCTGCATTGTTCGTGGGGCCGTTGTGCTGGCGAGGAGTGGAAGACGTCTATGTTACTCATGACAGAGAGCTCAATAACTGTGTGTAAGGACGGAGAGATTTCAATGCAGCTCCCAAGATAAGTCTGTCCTGGGGTGTCTTCTCCACAAATCAAGAAAATTGTTTGGCAACCTTCTGAGGACTTGTTCAGTGTTTATAAAAAAAATTGCATATATACTTTATATACTCGGCCCCAGGGAGGAGAAGAGCAAACGGGCGCCATATCTGATCTCTCATCATGATCAATCAGTCAAGTACCTGTGGAATGCTACCGAAACCTCTGATAAGAATAGGCCTCCAAGGGGTTTAAAATATTTATCTCATTGAGCCCAAACTTTTATTTGTATTTATTCACTGATTATTATCATTTTAGGCATTTATTGTAAATAGATGCAAAAATAAAAGTTACATTGTTACAAGTTGATAACATTTGAAATAAAAGACACAAAGGCCGTAATTCTATTGGATTAGTCTTTCCGTTTCCCGACGTTTCCTGATCAGCAAACTGCATCAAGAAAAATCAAATTAACCACAACATTTACAAAAAAAAAAATAAAAAATTCAGATGCTGTTTTGTTGGGATCAAAAGGGCCACAAAGGAGTTTAAAACAACAAATAAAATAAGTCTTTGATTGGCGTCTTCTTCAGTCCAGGTTACCAATGTGGTCTTCAATGGGAGTCTTCTTTTGACGGGGATAAGTTCAGAGTTTCCTGTGTCAGACGGATATATAACAAGGACGACGATCGTATCGCAGTGCACGGACCTGACCCACATGACACCATGTTTTCTAGCATCGCGCACTGTGATGTGATCGTCGTCCGTGTTGTTTTACAGCCGTCTGACTGCGCCCTCATCTGTGAACAAGCTGCAAGGTATCACGTGCCGCGTCAGTGCACGAGACGCCAAGATGCCGGGCATCGGAAGATGCTGAAGATGCTGAGCATCAAAGATGTAGGAGGATGAGGAGATGGCCTGCAGATGATCAGACGTTGCGGAGTGCGTGGCAGGACAGGTTGGTTAGGACCAAGCGTGTATTGATTTTTAGATTTTTTTTTTATTATGCTCTGGGGTCTGACACAGTCGATTCTTATTGAGGAATTATGAATTAAAATACTGCCACATTCATCCATGCTTTATAAATTATATATGGTACCTACAGTGCCTCAAAAAAAAGAGTCACATCCCATGAACTTTTCTGCATTTTTTCATGTACGCCCCAAACTTAAATGTATTTTATTGGGATTTTTTTTTAAATATAAATCTGATACTTGTGCCTTGATTTGTATTCAGCCCCTGGTTCAGTACTTTGTAGGACCACCTTTCTCTGCAGTTACTGCTGCAGTCTTTTGGGGTCTGTCTCTCCGCTTTGCACATCTAGAGGTGACATTTTGCCCCTTCTTCTTTGCAAAACTCACTCTCGCTCAGTGATATTGTTGTGTCGACCCGCCACCACAATTGTGGGTTACCAGGGCAATGGGGTACTCAGAGCGAGCCCATGGAAGTCTATGGGGGTTTGTCACAGGTAGCGGTGGCTCGTCTGTGGCCCTGGCGGTCTGGCGTATGTTGGGGGAATATTACAGGGGATAGATATATTTACAGTTCGTGACGCCACCTGTAGTCTCTGGAATTTGTACCAGCGCTGCTGTAGATCTCTGAGGGGATGGTGAGGCAAGTAGATGTCGGGTCCCCTACAGGTGGGACTCTTCCTCAGGCGATGGTTATGGTGGGTTGTGCAGGCATGCAATTAAATAACTCAGTCTCACACCGTCAGCGTCTTTCCATACCTTTTACTTGTTAGATGTAAGGCAGGTCCCAGGGAGGCTGATGGGTTGATGGAGGATGAGTTTTGAGGCAACGGTGAGCAAGGCAGGGGCCTCTTTACTTTCCAATGATGATGATCCAACCAGCATTAAAGCGTAGTTCACTCTGAAACTTTCAGCTATTTCAAAGCTTACTGCCGGTCAGTTTTGTGGTGGAGCCTTCCAGTGATGAAACTAGGTTCTTCTATGCTTGGCCTAGCTCAAAGTTCCTATTCCACCTGACCCTGTTACGTACTGACACTTCAAGGGCTGCTTTCTGTTACCTAAGGTCCAGTAAGCCTCTGGTTTTCTACCACTATGCGTGAAGCTATAGTGATGCTTCGGTCTCCAGTGACCGGTGACAATGTCAGGATACTTCAATTCCTAAAAGCACTTCTGATTTCCTTTCCATGTGCCTTTCGACTTGCTCAAATCTCAATCTCAGCACTGACTAGGATAAGGTGAACTGGCCACCTTACTAGCCTCCACTACTGTACTGTCTCTCTGAATCGACAGGAATCTTGGTGCTCCAGACAGGCACTCCTTCTCCCTCCCTTCACCTCAGGAGACACTACTAGACTCTTGTGCTAAAAACCACACCCCTCTACACCCCTGCTGGGTGGTCCGAAGTATATGTGATGTCATGTAGAGCCCTTAACCGTTACCTCTCCACTCATCCTCTGGTATTGTGTACCTTAAATACCAGGGCTACACATTCCCCCATGGTAAATGACAGCACTACCCCGGGCTGTGGAAATACAAAGAGACAATTTTGTTTATGCATTAAACATTAACATTAACTCGTCCATCCGGGAGGTAAGGATTTCTTGAACGTTGCAAACAAAACATTAAATATAGAAAAATACAAAATATTAAATAGACATGTTCATATAATAAACGGCAAGATTCTTGTGAAGGACCCCACCAAACCTTCAACGTGGGTCCTGGGTGGGCTGCAGGCATATGAATGCAGACCTCACTCAGTGCCACACCAACACGGGTTTTTATGTTCAGAGGTAAGTCAAGGCTTCGTGTGAAACCATTATAAGGCCCTTAGTGCAACTATTTACAAGATAAGTTCTGGCTGCTCAGTCCTCAGCCTCTCAGTCCTTTATAAGACACTATATATAATTTACTTTTTACAATATTCACATTAATTGTTTATATTACTGCTGGTATCGAATGGGTATCTTCCCTTTTGTGATTCCTCTGATCTACGTGGAGTAGCTTCAGGTAATAAGTTGTGATCTGTCTGCACTGCGTAACGGCAAACTATAGAAACTGCCTCAATCTTTCTATGGATCTGGCAAGCGTACTGATGGCTGGGCGGTGTGAGTCAGCTCCCCAGGGGATCCATAGTATGGGCGCTGCTTCTGATGATCCTTTGAGATTCCGTAGGTTAGGTGGTTGCGGAATGGGTAACTCCTGAACGGACTCAACTGGCACCACAGGCACAACTGGAGGTAGAACTTCCTTTGTGGCTGATAAAACTGCAAACACCGGGGAAATATTACAGCATCTCCCAGTCGGGGCCAATCCGCAGGAAAATCTCCCAGATCCGTGTGTATACCTCTTCCTTTCCTTCCTCTTGATTGATGACGGGGTTTTTTTCACAAAGCTTTAAGGTATGGACACAATTTCAAATGGTCTCTGGACACAGTGGTTATTGTTTTCCTCCGTCTTACTGATGATACAAACTTTTCTGTTGTTATATTGAATCTTGTACACGTTAGGTGTAGCGCCGCGTCCCTGCCTGCTGCCAGACAGGGACGTCGCTCTCCTCACCTGTCCTCGGCACCCTCCTTCCGCCCTGCGGTCCCGCGGCTCCTTCCTGCTACTGGCCTTAGGGCGCGCGCCCGCACCCTCCCCGCTCTTAAAGGAGCCGCGCGCATTTTCCCAAATCAGTCTCCAGCCAATGCTGGAGGACTCCACCCATATTATTAAAGGGCTTCCTCCTTAATGTAGGTGCCGAGCAATGTTGTTCCTGTGCAGTCTAACTCTGTTTCAGCCATCAGCTCCTGATTCCAGTTTCTGCCTGTTACCTGTCGGCTTGCCTGTCTGCCATCGTCTGCAGTTCCATCCAGAGGTTCGGAACGTCATCTGCAGAGATCCTCGCTCTTGCCTGCTCACCTAGGAGCGATCATCTGCCATCCGACTGCAGCTCCATCCGGAAGTTCGGACATCATCTGCAGAGATCCCCGGCTCTTGCCTGCTCACCTGGGAGCGATCATCTGCCATCCGACTGCAGCTCCTCCGGAAGTTCGGACATCATCTGCAGAGACCCCCGGCTCTTGCTGCTCACCTGGGACTCATTCTGCCATCCGACTGCAGCCTACCTGGAGGCTTCACCATATCAGGTCGTATATACCTGCCTGTCTAGAGTCTGCCTGGTCATTGCTGTGACATCCTGCCTGTCTAGAGTCTGCCTGGTCACTTGCTGTGACAACCTGCCTGTTCCAGAGACTGCCTGTCACTTGCCATGTCAACCTGCTGTCCAGAGACTGCCTGGTCACTTGCCGTGACAACCTGCCTGTCCCAGAGACTTCCTGGTCACTTGCCGGACAACCTGCCTGTCCCAGAGACTGCCTTGGTCACTTGCCGTGAACACTGCCTGTCCCAGAGACTGACTGGTCACTTGCCGTGACACCCTGCCTGTCCCAGAGACTGCCTGGTCACTTGCCGTGACAACCTGCTGTCCCAGAACTGCCTTGGTCACTTGTCGTGACAACCTGCCTGTCCCAGAGACTGCCTGGTCACTTGCCGTGACAACCTGCCTGTCCCAGAGACTGCCTTGGTCACTTGCCGTGACAAACCTGCCTGTCCAGAGACTGCCCTCGGTTACTTACGTTACAACCTGCCTGCCCAGAGACTTCCTTGGTCACTTGCTGTGACAAACCTGCCTGTCCAAACTAAATATATCTCCTGCCGTGAATCCCTGCCCTTTTCCCAGGTGCCACCCGCTCTCTACAAGTAAACTCTCTTGTATAAATAAAGCTTTGTGGTTCCACCAACCTGACCTGTCTCGTCAGTAGTTCCACCCACAGAGCCCTTTTTACAGTAGGTTTTGTTCCCACTGGTTATCCCAATTGTCATTTTCCTTTTCCTTTTTAATTACCACTTCCCAGGCATCAAAGGCTTGGCAGGAGCATTTCTGTTGTAAATATCTTCCTGTTTTTCCCGTGCTTGTTGAGACTTTCTTCTACACAGATTTGCACTCGTCTTTACGCTCTTGCCGATTGAGTCCCATTTTCAATGGGCGTCGTCTGCCTCGGTTCTACCACTCCAAGTTCTAAATCCATTGGTAGCTTCCGGGCCTTGCTCCTCATAAATATGGCTGGAGTGCAGTTAGTAGAACTTAAACAGGTATATGGTTATACAAGTCAAACCAAATCTGGTAGTAAGTCCGGCCATCGATTTCTGTCTTCCAACGGTATGGATCTCAACAAGTCAAGGGAATATGGTTCATTTTTCGCAAAGACCGTTGGTTTGAGGGTGGTATGGCGTTGTTCTAATTTTCTTGCACCGTACATGTGACAGAATTCCTTGAATAAATCAGCTTCGAAAGCAGGTCCTTGATCGGTTAATACTTGCTCCGGATACCCATGCGGTCTGCAGAAGCTTGCTTGAAAGGTTTTCGCGGCCGTCACTGGCGGTCTGATCCTTAACTGGAACAACCACCAGAAATCTGGAGTAATGGTCCACCATGGTCAGGGCGTATGAGTATCCAGATTACTTGCGACAGTTTTGACGTGGTCCAGGGCCAAATCTCCAGGGGGGGTCGTCCCGGATGGTTGCAGGGGTGCCTTCTGACTACCGTAGTTCTTCCTTCTGAGACCACAGGGTCCACAGTTCCGACACCACCTCTCAATGGACTGCGCATCCCACCCAATAGAAACCGGCATCTCAACAGGGTCTCCAGCTTTCTCCAGCCAAAGTGTCCCTGCTTGATCGTGGTATAGCTTCCAACACCATTGGGACGTCCTGCCCTTGGGGACCACGATTTGCCAGACCATCTCATGGGTTCTGGGGTTGACGTATCTCCTGCACAACTTCTCACGGTATAGGAACAACCTGCTTTTCTCGTTCACAAGAGCTTGACTGACATAGGTGCATCTTTTCCAAAGAGGAGCCTTCCTGTCTTAACAACTCCTTGATGCGGCTGACCACTGGATCACTGTCCTGTCTCTTTCCAGCTGTGATGGGGGGTTAAAGGATTTAATGTTGCACCATACTGCTTTCTGTTGACTCGATGCTCGTGGACTACCCATTTCGATGGAACGCAGGTAGCTCAATTTCTTCCAGGTCGTCGATTCTTCTTCCGTATCAGAGCATGCGGCATTCGGGACAATGCGTCAGCATTAGCATTCTTTCGACCTGCCCGGTACTTGATAGTAAAATGGTAATTGGAACAACCGAGCATCCATCGCTGCTCCATGGCACCCAGCTTGGGGTTTCCAGGTGCGTTAAGGTTGTTTATCTGTAACGCAGTGAACCGATTGGAGGCAGATAATGCTTAAAATCTTTCAGTAAGGCCCAGGACCACGCCAGAAACTCCAGCTTGAAGCTGCTATAATTTTCCCGGATTCCTTTCAGTGGCCTGAGTTTCTGCTGGCATATGCGATGACTTTTTTCTTGGCCATTCTGCTTCGACTGAGAACTGCTCCCAACCCTTCATTACTGGCGTCGGTGTACAACAGGAACGGTTGGCTGAATCAGGATAGGTTAAGATCTCCTCACCTGTAGGATCTCTTTCATCTTTTGGAATGCTTCAGCTGTTCCTTACCCCAATTAAAGGGAGGGTTTCTGCCTTTAGGGATTGGTCCTACTAGGAGGTCCTGTAAAGGAGCTGCCTTCTTCGTGTAATCTTTCACGAATCTCCGTAGTAACCGTTAGTCCCAGGAAACTGTCGCACTTCCTTAAGTTCTTCGGCTCCGGCCACTTCTGGATGGCAGTGACTTTCTCTGGGTCCGGCGCTACTCTTCCGAACTGACGATGTGCCCCAAGTATTGTACCTTCTGTTTGAGTAGATGGCATTTTGAGGGTTTTTATTTTCATCCCGTACCTGGACAGGGACTCGAATACTTCTGCCAGGTGCTTCAGATGATCCTCATAATCTTGGAATACACGATGACGTCGTCTAGGTATAGCAGCACGGTTCAAAAATTGAGATGTCCCAGGCAGTTCTCCAAAACTCTCTGAAATGTTCCTGGGGCACTATGAGCCCAAACGGCATTCTGTCGAACTCACAGAGGCCCCATTGGGTGGTGAAAGCCGTTTTCTCACGATCCTCCTCACCCACAGCCCTTGCCAGTAACCATAGTCAGATCAAGGTAAGAAAAAGTAGTTAGCCGTTTTCAGAGCAGCTAATGATTCCTCTATACGTGGTAACGGGTATCATCCTTGTGTGTTATGCGGTTCACCTGCCTGTAATCCACACACATTTCATACTACCATTCTTTCTTTTTAACCAGAACTAAGGGGCTGCCCAGGGGCTACAACTATCCCTAATCACCCCGGCCTTCTTCATATCATGCAACATTTCTTTAGCCTTCTGATAATGGGCTGGGGGTATAGGCCTATACCGCTCCTTGATGGGAGGATGACTGCCTGTAGGGATATGATGTTGGACTCCCTTAATTACCCCAAAATCAAGTGGGTGCTGCTAAACACTTGGGCATACTCTTGCACCACCCGTATACCCCTTGCTTCTGGTGAGCGGGAGTGGTGTCCGTCCCAACATGGGAGGTTGCTGACACCATTCCGCCACCTGAGTTGCTGGGTCATTGTCCTCCGCTATTTGACAGGAGTCTAAGGACTCAGCCGGAAGAATAGAATTATTGTCGACAGCATGTAGTTTAGCAATGGTTGCATAACGGGGTAAGTTTACCTCATCATTCCCCATTGAGAAGCCGTAACGGTACTCTTCCATTCACCACTTCTACTACTCCCCTAGCAGTCATAAGTGTAGGTTATGTTCTGAATGGTGGGGTTTCTACTACAGTTGGTAATTCTGTCCTCTCAGACCTATGGCTGCCCTGCACCAGATGATCATTTCATTCATTGGGGGTATCACAATAGGATCTGAGTCATTGACCCTACATTACCAATTTCGCGTCTGTAAGCTTCGCTTGCTGCTGACACACCAGGGCCCGGATCTCTCTTGGATTACTCCTTTCTGCCTTGGTCGGGCAATCTCAGCGAGCTGTTGGAGCAGAACAAACTTCTCCCAAACAATTACCGATAATGTTAGTGCCCCAAAATTTATTTAAAACGTTCTCCTCATTTGCAGTCTTTACTACCAGAAGCCCCTGTGTCTTTCAACTCCTCTCTGCCCACCTTTACATCTACACATTTTGTCCCGAGTACTTCTATAGGAAGACCATTAGAAAGCATATACGGTAAAGTCAGGGCTGGGGTTTTAAGACTGTCCATTGACAGTACTTAGTATAAGGGCATCAGGTATTAGGGTTCACTTGGGACCCAGTGTCTAACAATGCCGGAACTGCAATACCATCTAAGATGATGGACAGGTAGGGTCGCCCACCCACATACCTGCGGTTCCAGTCTAAGGGGCCTGACGGGTATTCTCCTGGGTGTTTGGCCCTTGGACCCAGGTTCTGCCCGTTTAAAGGACACTGTGGAGACATATGACCTTTCCGGTTGCATTGAAACAGATGATTCCTCTCGACGAGGAGGGTGTTGATCAGAGGTCGCTCTGGGGGTGGCGTGTCCTCCTCCGGGGGGGCGACGTCTTCTTTCTTCTCGGTGCATCCACGGGACGTCTTCTGGGCAGTCAGCTAACAAGATTTCCCTTCCTCCTCTTTCGCAGCTGCAGGGCACTCATTACAGCAGCCAGATTTTTAGTCACTGGCGCACCTCTGAGCGCAGACAATCCAATTCACTGGGAGGTGTCACCTGCGTTTTGGTTTCGGCCACTAACGGGGAACAGGGGGTTACTGCCGGTTCCAGAGTGACTCACCCTGATGATTTGGGTTGCCACCTCGGGGTTTGCCAGGGCCGAGCCCTTTTATTGCATGTCTTTTTAGGGCATCAAAGTTGCATCCGGATGATCTAAGGACCACCAGTTTTACAGTTCTGCGTTCCTCTTGGGATCTCAATCCCTGGATAAATTGTTCTTTCAGCATTTTATTCCATCGATAGCATTTTAAAATTATTAATTGCTTAAGAGCTCTCAGGGCTCCTTGTAGTCGGCAAGGTTAGTCCGGATGCTGTCACCTGGCTGTTGTGAACAGTGATAGAAGGCCATCCGGAGATCCGTTTCTGTGCGGTCTTCAAATATGGCATGCAGCTTAAGGAAGATCGCAGGTACCGACTCTGATCAACGTATCCCAATCTCCACTTCCCTCTCAGCAGCGCCAGTTAGCTGCCTATTAGCACGCAGCTTTTTGTCTCTCAGGCAAGGAGTACATTTCTAGGATGCTGCATAACTTCCGCTTGAAGCTGCTAATGTGCCTGGCACCGCTGTACTGGGGAAGCCATTTCGCCCCAGCAAATTGGGAGCGTTAGTGGCATGACGGGGACTACGGACTGGGTGCTGGACCTGCCCCCCATCTGGCGCTACAATACCAGGCGGTGGCGGGATTGGGGCCTCGGCCGGGGCCGCACTGTCAGCCGGTTGTTGTGACATCTTAGCGCCCCTTGGTTTAAACGGAGCCTACCGGTTTCAGATGCTGCTACTTCACAGGCACAGCAGTGGGAACAGGACCTTCGTTGCAGGCGCTCTGATGTCAGAGCGTTCACTTCCTGTTGCAGGACCTTGCCGCTGAGTCAGAGTCGGGGGCGTGTCCAAGACTTTGCGCGCTCTTTCAGGTACGCCCACCTTCTTCTCCACGCCTTAGGGCGCGAACCTGGCGGCAAATTATGGCGGTATTTGCGCCAAACAATAGCAACAGTCTTTTTCACCAAAACACTCCACAGGCACACAGGGCTCGCAATGCTGCAAGTTTCGTTTATCCTGTTCGTGACGCCAAAGTTTTGTGTCGACCCGCCCACCCAATTGTGGGTTACCAGGGCAATGGGTACTCAGAGCCGAGCCCATGGAAGTCTATGGGGTTTGTCACAGGTAGCGTGGCTCGGTCTGTGGCCCTGGCGGGTTCTGGCGTATGTTGGGGGATATATTACAGGGGATAGATATTTTTACAGTTCGTGACGCCACCTGTAGTCTTGGTAATTTTTACCAGCGCTGCTGTAGATCTCTGGAGGGGATGGTGAGGCAGCTAGATGTCGGGTCCCTACAGGTGGGACTCTTCCCTCAGGTCGATGGTTATGGTGGGGATGTGCAGGCATGCAATTAAATAACTCAGTCTCACACCGTCAGCGTCTTTCCATACCTTTTACTTTGTTAGATGGTAAGGCAGGTCCAGGGAGGCTGATGGGGTTGATGGAGGATGAGTTTTATGAGCACGGCTGAGCAAGGCAGGGGCCTCCTTACTTTCCAATGATGATGAGTCCAACCACATAAAGCGTAGTTCAACTCCTGAAACTTCAGCTATTTCAAAGCTGTACTGCCGCGTCAGTTTTGGGTGGAGCCTTCCAGTGATGAAACTAGGTTCTTCTATGCTTGGCCTAGCTCAAAGTTCCTATTCCACCTGACCCTGTTACGTACTGACACTTCAAGGGCTGCTTTCTGTTAACCTAAGTCCAGTAAGCCTCTGGTTTTTCTACCATATGCGTGAAGCTTAGTGATTTACGGCTCAGTGACCGGTGACAATGTGCAGGATACTTCAATCCTAAAGCACTTCTGATTTTCTTTCCACTGTGCCTTTCGACTTGCTCAAACTCTCAATCTCAGCACTGACTAGGCTAAAGGTGAAACTGGCTCACTGTACTAGCCTCCACTACTGTACTGTCTCTTGAATCGAAGGTCTTTGGGGCTCCCGACGGCACTCCTTCTTCTCCCTTTACCCCAGGAGACACTCAAGCTCCTTGTGCTAAAAACCCACCCCCCCTACAACCCCCGCGGGGGTGCCGAAAAAAATATGTGTGTCATGTAAGAGCCTTAACCGTACCTCTCCACTTCCTCCTGGTATTGTGTACCTTAAAAAAACCCGGGTACAATTGTCCGTCTGTCAAGATTATCCCCGGGTTTGGGTCCCCGGACGGTGATGGGGTTTCCCCAAACCCCTCAATATGCTTGATAAACCCTCCATGGTTTTTTTGCAGGTTTTGTGGGCTTTTACTTGGAAGGTGAAAACCCAGCCCCAGTTCAAGTTTTTTACGCCTCTAAAACTTTTCCCCCTGGATTGCCCAGAATTTAGCTCCAGCTTTCTTCTATCCTTTGACCACTTCCCCGCCCCCGTGGGAAAAGCGTCCCCACAGCATGTGCTTTCACGTGTGACCATGGTGTTTTTATGATGATGTGTGCATTTTTATTTACCCCCAAAAGGTTCTTTTTTTTGGTTCATCTGACCAATCCCCTTCCTTACAGCTCGCGGGGGGTTTTCCCTATAGGCTTTTCACAAACTACAAAAAAGGACTTCTAATAGGTTGCTTTAAAAATTGTCCCCCTTT
>JARQOD010000002.1:639197042-639255622 GCA_033576555.1 Oophaga sylvatica | reverse complement strand
TGCAGCGTGATCATGTCATGTGATCACGCTGCTGACGTCACTCGTCGGCGGCGCCCAGAAGGGTGAACACTGGTGGTGAGTGTGCTCCACTGTGGAGCTGAAGATACCACCGAAGATTAACGGGGGCACATACTGTGTGAGTGATAACTCTGCATTCTTGGCTGCATTACTACTTGAGGGGCACATTACTACTGATGGGAGAATAAGAGGGCTTATTACTAGTTATGCGGGACATGGTTACTAGTAATGGTAGCATAAGGGGGCTGCATTGCTACCAGTCCATTATATTATATTGTGTTTCCATAATGTCTGCTTTAAATACAGCTCTGATTTGGGCAAAAAGCTGGCCGTTATGAGACTGAAGAGTATTTTTTGGGCCTAGAGAATTGCTGTGATTTGCTCCGCCCACTGCTATTGGCTCCGCCCACTATCAGAACCCCGCCCCGCCCGCCGCCCGTTTGGAGAGGGGGCCCCGTTCAAAATTTTGCTGTGGGGCCCCGCCATTTCTAGTTACGCCACTGATAATACTGCTCCTATATACAAGAATATAACTACTATAATACTGCCCCCTATGTACAAGAATATAACTACTATAATACTGCCCCTATGTACAAGAATATAACTACTAAAATACTGCTCCTATGTACAAGAATATAACTACTATAATACTGCCCCTATGTACAAGAATATAACTACTAAAATACTGCTCCTATGTACAAGAATATAACTACTATAATAATGCTCCTATATACAAGAATATAACTACTATAATACTGCCCCTATGTACAAGAATATAACTACTATAATACTGCCCCTATGTACAAGAATATAACTACTAAAATACTGCTCCTATGTACAAGAATATAACTACTATAATACTGCCCCCTATGTACAAGAATATAACTACTAAAATACTGCTCCTATGTACAAGAATATAACTACTATAATACTGTCCCTATGTACAAGAATATAACTACTATAATACTGACCCTATATACAAGAATATAACTACTATAATACTGCCCCCTATGTACAAGAATATAAACTACTATAATACTGCCCCCTATGTACAAGAATATAACTACTATAATACTGCCCCTATGTACAAGAATATAACTACTATAATACTGCCCACAATGTACAAGAATATAACTACTATAATAATGCTCCTATATACAAGAATATAACTACTATAATACTGCTCCTATGTACAAGAATATAACTACTATAATACTGCTCCTATATACAAGAATATAACTACTATAATACTGCTCCTATGTACAAGAATATAACTACTATAATACTGCTTCTATATACAAGAATATAACTACTATAATACTGCCCCTATGTACAAGAATATAACTACTATAATACTGCCCCTATGTACAAGAATATAACTACTATAATACTGCCCCCTATGTACAAGAATATAACTACTATAATACTGCTCCTATGTACAAGAATATAACTACTATAATACTGCTCCTATATACAAGAATATAACTACTATAATACTGCTCCTATGTACAAGAATATAACTACTATAATACTGCTTCTATATACAAGAATATAACTACTATAATACTGCTCCTATGTACAAGAATATAACTACTATAATACTGCTTCTATATACAAGAATATAACTACTATAATACTGCCCCTATGTACAAGAATATAACTACTATAATACTGCCCCCTATGTACAAGAATATAACTACTATAATAATGCTCCTATATACAAGAATATAACTACTATAATACTGCTCCTATGTACAAGAATATAACTACTATAATACTGCTCCTATATACAAGAATATAACTACTATAATACTGCTCCTATGTACAAGAATATAACTACTATAATACTGCTTCTATATACAAGAATATAACTACTATAATACTGCCCCTATGTACAAGAATATAACTACTATAATACTGCCCCCTATGTACAAGAATACAAGAATATAACTACTATATTACTGCTCCTATGTACAAGAATATAACTACTATAATACTGCTCCTATATACAAGAATATAACTACTATAATACTGCCCCCTATATACAAGAATATAACTACTATAATACTGCCCCTATGTACAAGAATATAACTACTATAATACTGCTCCTATATACAAGAGTATAACTACTATAATACTGCTCCTATATACAAGAATATAACTACTATAATACTGCCCCTATGTACAAGAATATAACTACTATAATACTGCTCCTATATACAAGAGTATAACTACTATAATACTGCCCCTATGTGCAAGAATATAACTACTATAATACTGCTCCTATGTACAAGAATATAACTACTATAATACTGCTCCTATATACAAGAGTATAACTACTATAATACTGCCCCTATGTACAAGAATATAACTACTATAATACTGCCCCCTATATACAAGAATATAACTACTATAATACTGCCCCTATGTACAAGAATATAACTACTATAATACTGCCCTATGTACAAGAATATAACTACTAAAATACTGCCCCTATGTACAAGAATATAACTACTAAAATACTGCCCCCTATGTACAAGAATATAACTACTAAAATACTGCTCCTATGTACAAGAATATAACTACTATAATACTCAGGGGCGGAACTATCGTGGAAGCAGGGGAAGCAGCTGCCATAGGGCCCGGGCTAGCAGGGGGCCCGTCCCTGCTGCAGCTGTCTCCCCTGCGGCTGTGTTCCGCCGCCCATGGCCTGAGAGTCGGCGGTTCCCTGTGCTGGCTGTCATGCTGACAGCCGGCGCAGAGAAGCTGCTGCGTGCCGTCTCCCAGGAATCAATTGCACTGGAGTCTATACAGACGCCAGTACAATTGAAGCTCTGACCGCCGGGTCAGAGCGACGTCTGCAGCGTGATCATGTCATGTGATCACGCTGCTGACGTCACTCGTCGGCGGCGCCCAGAAGGGTGAACACTGGTGGTGAGTGTGCTCCACTGTGGAGCTGAAGATACCACCGAAGATTAACGGGGGCACATACTGTGTGAGTGATAACTCTGCATTCTTGGCTGCATTACTACTTGAGGGGCACATTACTACTGATGGGAGAATAAGAGGGCTTATTACTAGTTATGCGGGACATGGTTACTAGTAATGGTAGCATAAGGGGGCTGCATTGCTACCAGTCCATTATATTATATTGTGTTTCCATAATGTCTGCTTTAAATACAGCTCTGATTTGGGCAAAAAGCTGGCCGTTATGAGACTGAAGAGTATTTTTTGGGCCTAGAGAATTGCTGTGATTTGCTCCGCCCACTGCTATTGGCTCCGCCCACTATCAGAACCCCGCCCCCCCCGCCGCCCGTTTGGGAGAGGGGGCCCCGTTCAAAATTTTGCTGTGGGGCCCCGCCATTTCTAGTTACGCCACTGATAATACTGCTCCTATATACAAGAATATAACTACTATAATACTGCCCCCTATGTACAAGAATATAACTACTATAATACTGCCCCTATGTACAAGAATATAACTACTAAAATACTGCTCCTATGTACAAGAATATAACTACTATAATACTGCCCCCTATGTACAAGAATATAACTACTAAAATACTGCTCCTATGTACAAGAATATAACTACTATAATAATGCTCCTATATACAAGAATATAACTACTATAATACTGCCCCCTATGTACAAGAATATAACTACTATAATACTGCCCCTATGTACAAGAATATAACTACTAAAATACTGCTCCTATGTACAAGAATAAACTACTATAATACTGCCCCCTATGTACAAGAATATAACTACTAAAATACTGCTCCTATGTACAAGAATATAACTACTATAATACTGTCCCTATGTACAAGAATATAACTACTATAATACTGACCCTATATACAAGAATATAACTACTATAATACTGCCCCTATGTACAAGAATATAACTACTATAATACTGCCCCCTATGTACAAGAATATAACTACTATAATACTGCCCCTATGTACAAGAATATAAACTACTCTATAAATATACTCCCCACAATGTACAAGAATATAACTACTATAATAATGCTCCTATATACAAGAATATAACTACTATAATACTGCTCCTATGTACAAGAATATAACTACTATAATACTGCTCCTATATACAAGAATATAACTACTATAATACTGCTCCTATGTACAAGAATATAACTACTATAATACTGCTTCTATATACAAGAATATAACTACTATAATACTGCCCCTATGTACAAGAATATAACTACTATAATACTGCCCCTATGTACAAGAATATAACTACTATAATACTGCCCCCTATGTACAAGAATATAACTACTATAATACTGCTCCTATGTACAAGAATATAACTACTATAATACTGCTCCTATATACAAGAATATAACTACTATAATACTGCTCCTATGTACAAGAATATAACTACTATAATACTGCTTCTATATACAAGAATATAACTACTATAATACTGCTCCTATGTACAAGAATATAACTACTATAATACTGCTTCTATATACAAGAATATAACTACTATAATACTGCCCCTATGTACAAGAATATAACTACTATAATACTGCCCCCTATGTACAAGAATATAACTACTATAATAATGCTCCTATATACAAGAATATAACTACTATAATACTGCTCCTATGTACAAGAATATAACTACTATAATACTGCTCCTATATACAAGAATATAACTACTATAATACTGCTCCTATGTACAAGAATATAACTACTATAATACTGCTTCTATACACAAGAATATAACTACTATAATACTGCCCCTATGTACAAGAATATAACTACTATAATACTGCCCCCTATGTACAAGAATACAAGAATATAACTACTATATTACTGCTCCTATGTACAAGAATATAACTACTATAATACTGCTCCTATATACAAGAATATAACTACTATAATACTGCCCCCTATATACAAGAATTAACTACCATAATACTGCTCCTATGTACAAGAATATAACTACTATAATACTGCTCCTATATACAAGAGTATAACTACTATAATACTGCTCCTATATACAAGAATATAACTACTATAATACTGCCCCTATGTACAAGAATATAACTACTATAATACTGCTCCTATATACAAGAGTATAACTACTATAATACTGCCCCTATGTGCAAGAATATAACTACTATAATACTGCTCCTATGTACAAGAATATAACTACTATAATACTGCTCCTATATACAAGAGTATAACTACTATAATACTGCCCCTATGTACAACGATATAACTACTATAATATTGTCCTATGTATAAGAATATAACTACTATAATACTGCTCCTATGTACAAGAATATAACTACTATAAGGGCCTATGCACACGTTGTGGATTTGCCTGCGGATTTTTCCGCGCCGAATCTGCACCTCTTGGCAGAAAACGCATGTCCTTTTTTGACGCGGTTTTGATGCGGTTTTTCATGCTTTTTTCTCATGCGTTTTTGACAGCTAAATAAAGATATGTTATTTAACAAAAAAAAAGATTTGTGATGTCATTTCTTGTCCAACCTCCTCTTTTACATTTGTCCAACCCACACTACATTACACACACACAGATAGAGATAGATAGATAATAGATACCAGTAGTTAGATAGATAGAAAATAGATAGATAGATAGATAGATAGATAGATAGATAGATAGATAGATAGATAATAAATAGTTAGAAATGTATATAGAAAGATAGATATATATTTGCTGCGGAAGTGCCCGACTCAATGAAAGTCAATGGGCGCAGAAACGCTGCAGTTCTGCACAAAGAATTGCCATGCTGCGGAAAATAAAGGGCGGCGAATCCGCGCGTTTTTTCCCACAGCATGTGCACATCAGAGCTGCGGTTCCCATAGTTTAACATTGGTAGTGCACTGTGCTGCGGGTTGGGTGCGTTTCTGCACGTTGTAAAACGCAGCAGAAACGCATCTAAAACGGCAACGTGTGCACAGGGCCTAATACTGCTCCCTAAATTGCAACTAATAACTTCCGAAAAGTCATCCTATCATGAAAACGAAATACAAAAATTCACAACAAAAATTTCTTGATCAAAAACCTTATTTTATTGACAACTTGGCAGATGCTTGGAGCAAACTTCCAGCAAATATGTAATAATAAAAGAGAAGTGAAATTATAAGTGACTGGGAAAAGCCTGTATTGTATCTATCCTGCAGAGTGGATGGGTCAAGTGGTCTTTTTCTGCTGTAAATCTTCTGTGTTTCTAACTAATGTACAGTAAATCATTTACAGGTCCATTATCTTTAAAGGAACACTCAAGGCAAAACTACACACTGTATTCTTCTTCTTGCAAACCCTCTTCGGCAGAGAATGACTCAAGGTTTCTAATTCTTTACATCCTTTTGTCATGTTCTACCCCCTCAGGCTCTGCACTACATATGATACAATGTATCAGTTTTACATTCCCCTTCGGTTAGATAGACAGTTTTATAGTATCAACATCATGGATTCACCCATAATAATGTACATGGACAACCTCTTTAAAGTGGTTTCCCTTGTACACCTATAATAAAAATATTGTAAAGCTTGTGAGAAATCAAGAAACTTCATAGTTTACTTACTGTTAAATTTACCCGTCACTTTTGGTTTGATCAGAGATTTATCCAACATGAGACTATACAAGAGTCTCAGGATGGTGCTTTGAAGGTCGAGTAAGTCAGCACATAAGGCAGGAGTATTTTAGTTTTGGTGTGGATACAACTCGAAAAAAAATAAATCAGAGTGCAATACTTTTTCGTGAATTTAGTATAGAGGCATCAATGGGAGAATTGTCAGGAAATTCTGGACTTAAACTATTTCTAACCCTAAAATTGTCTGTATGGGGCTGATGGAAAGCTAAAAAATGAAAATGAGGGTAAAATATAAATTTGTGGACTCTACAGGGAAAGCCAGATTGTTTTCTTGATTTTTTTTTTTATTTGTGCCTGGAAAATCCCTTCAAGGTATATTCACAGTGCATTTTATGCAGATTTTTTTTATTTATTTTTTTTTAATCCCAAAGCATTTTTGTTAATGTCTCCTGAAGTATGTCTTAGAGTTTTCTTAGGCATTTTCAATTAACATTTTTTGATCATTTGATTAGCATTTATTTATTTTTTTTAAACATTTTTTGGAAAATGTTCTGCTTTTTTTTTTTTTTACACCCATGAATAAAACTCAAGCATTTTTGGAGACAAAAAATGTTTTACCAATGCCTTTTTTTTGTAGATTATGGAGCAGTTTGAAAGCAAAAAAATTCTCTAAGAATGATCTGTTCACTTTTTTTTAACCGCTTTCCATTTTTGGAAACCTGAAAAAAAAATGTTTAGAATTCCTAAATGTAGGAACAACAAAGTAGTTTTGGAATAGAAATGAATATGAAGAATTTTTTTGAAGCAATTTCTGGGGATTTTTTCAGATGTTTTTTTGAAACAAAATAACTCAAAATCTGCATGGAAGAAAAAAATGCAGTGTGAACATGCTCATAAACCTCTGATCTGAGTTTTTGGGTGAAGTTGCCTTCTGCATCCTGGCTGATAATGGAGTTGTCTCTGGAGAATGCCGCTCTTATTATTATAATGGGTGTCACCTGATATTCAGTGAAGTGAGGATAGACATAATGGATTTAAAAAAAAAAAAAGTAAGAAAAAAAGTTTCCTTAGAAGATCAAAGTAGACGTGAGAGACAGAGATTAAAGAAGAATGCTGCTTGGAAACGCGGCTTTCATGTGCGCCGGGCCTTGTTGGAGAGAACAATGCGTACAATATAATATGTAAAGCAGGTTACGTCGTCCTTTATTAGAACAATGCGCGGTGATCGCGAGGAACGTGTTCTACAGGCTCGTAATTAAAGGTCCTCGCGTCGTTAGGTCATCACTGAAATAACGAGGGCGTCGTTTGCTTCCTATAATAAGGTAATCTCTTTTATTCCAGGCACGTCCAGAAAGAGTCACCCAGAGTCAGTGCACCTATTCTGCACTTGTCCTTAGAGAAAACTTGTCTCCGTGTCCAAAATTGACCACTTCTTGTTCTTATTTTACTTCTGCTGATCTCCTGAGTAATCTCTTTTATTGCTTTATTTAAAGGCACTGTATGGATTCACAGATATGGGCCTTTTCATTTAATGTTAGTTTTGTAGTCTTTGGAAAGGGATGTGGCTGATGGGATCCTCGGGGGCGTGTCTTTTGGCTGCATGATTACACTGTGAGCCAAGCTCATTGGTAAATTCCATTGCAGTAAATATAAAGGCTTATATCTCTGGCTCCTTATGGCGGATTTAAGTCAAATAAAAACCGAAAAACTCAGGGGAACTGCAAGAATACAATAAGAACTATCACTAGTCAATTTTTTTTTACTGGTGACTGGTCCTCTGAAATCCCTTCCTGAAATATGACATCATAAGTTGGGTTCCCTGTAGGCAATGGGCTCAGGAGATGTGATAAATATCTGATCATTGCTGTTAAATAGTACGATCACTGATGCTACTATTGGCCCCTAACAACTGTTGAAGGTCATTTTTGTTGCCAACTTGACAACATTTCCCGCATGGGTTTCATAGGAGAACATAATTGTGTCTAGATACTGTAATACACAGGTGTTGCAGCGTATGGCAGAAGCGATCAGATGATTGCTGGTTTAAGTCTCCTAGGAGAACTAATAAAAGCAAATTAAAAAACTTAAAAAATTATGGGAAAAAAAGTTAAAAAAAAATATATATATATATATATATATATATATATATATATATATATATAAATGTAATTACTCCCAGATGCCTTTTTCATCTTCAGTAATAAATAAACAAATAAATAGAAATATTCGTTATCGCCGCTTCCAGAAAGAGACCAAGCTATCAAAATGTAAAAGTAATTAACCCTCATGGTAAACACTGTAAAGAGAATGCAATTAAAACTTTAGAATTGCAATTTGTTTTATTTTAGTTGCCATGAATTCTTACAAATATGCAATAAATAGCAGTGAAAACATTGTAAGTACCCCAATATGTTATCGAATGAAGTGTCAGCTTGCCACTCAGAAGACAAGCTCCATAAAAAGTTCCAAGTCTTCAAAAATGGCGTCAGAAACCAATTTAGCTGCTGACTCCAAAGGGCAGAGACACTACCTCCGCTTGTCAGACAGAGCTGGGGTGGCCTCTTGGGACAAGTTCATACAGGAAAGCCACAGGGACAGGTTCTCCCTGTGCAGACAGGGCGGACAAAGTTCACAGTTCTGGCCTGGGTATTCAGCCTCCAGGGTGACAGACAGGTACCACTGATGCAACCACGGGGTACGAACACTACCGAAGCGGTCACAGGAAACAAGGACTAACTATGGCGGACTACCGGGAACTTGTGATACGGGAAATGGGACATGGGAAACTATCAGCCTAGGGAAGGGGATCTGGCAACGTAGGTACCACCAATCACCTAACAGAACTATAGGGGTTGCTCAGGCACCTCTCAGTAGGGAGAGGTGCCTTTTATACAAGAAGTCTCCCTGCTATTGGCTAAGAGACACCGTGCAGGAGAATGCACATTTTACCAAAAGCTTCCCAGCACCTGCCGGGAGCATTTATTCACTGCCCTTTAAGAGCAGGGGAGCGCACACACCCGCGTCCTAGGCATGCCGCCGAGACACAGGGCGGCGTGCAGAGGATGAATAAGGCAGGGACTGGAGCACGCCAGGGATCATGCCGCGGGCCGGGGCGGTGAGTAATCCGGCGTCCCTGCATGCTGACAGATTGAGACACCATGCAGGGGCGCCGAGTATAGCGTTACAATTACAAACAAGATTTGCTATTTTGAACACCCAAAAAAGTAATTTTACTAAGAAATTAATTCAAGACCATGTTGCAAAAATGAGTAAACCCCAATGAAAATCATAGGACCAAAGCTAAAGTTTAGAATACAAAATTCTAATTAATAAGAATTTAACCCACGGTAAGTAAAATTATTCATCACATAAGTGTCCATCAAATGGGTCACTATCCATGGCCATTACTTCACAAAGAAAATCCCTTCCCATTTCATGTTGTCAGCAATGGCACAACATAGAAGAGAAATGTCACAAGACCAGAGAAGGAAAATAATTTTTTTTTACAACAGAATGGTGAAGACTACAAGAAGATTAGTCAGAATACTGGAGTAAAAATGATACAAAAATGTAACAAAGAGAGAGCTGCAGCATCTCACAGAGAAGTCCAGGCCGAGCAAGGAGGATACTACCTAAACAGGAGCATCTTCTGATGAGAAAGTGGAGAAAATCAACATGTCCGTTCTCTGCAGTTATCTAAAGAAGTAGAAAGCCAAACGGGGGTGACATAATCCGGCGCACCCTGCAGAAGAATAGTACCATGCGTGTCATCCACGGAGGGACCACTCCCAAAGCACATGCACAAAAAAGCCGATTTCAATTTGCCAGGGCCCCGGCTGAAAAATATGAAGAAGATATTAATAGCTTCAGAACTGTATGAAAACTGTTTCGGCAAATTGTCTTATCTCTAGTGTTAAGTTATAATGTTCTGCATCTAGATTTCCTTTCATCCTTCCCTCCTTCCTTCTTTCCTTTATCCACTCCTTTGTTCCCTTTTACATGTCTTCTTTTTCTTCTTTCTTGCTCCTTCTGACGCGCACCACATTGGTGGTACCAGGGCTATGGGGTACTTGGCACCGAGCCCATGGAAGTCTATGGGAGTTGTCACTGGCAGCAGAGCTCGGTCCGTGGCCCTGGCGGTCATGCAATGGGGGAATATTTACAGGGATTGTAGTTATAGTAGTTCGTGACGCCACCTGTGGTTTCTGATCTGATTGACCAGCGCTGCAGGGTAGATCTCTGAGGGGATGTTATGGCAGCTAGGTGTTAAGTCCCCCACAGGTGGGACTGGTCCCTCAAAGTCTATGGTGGTGATGCAGGGTGCAGATAAGAATTCAGTCACACACAATGCAGTCTCTTTCCATACCTTTACTTGTAGGTGTTGCAGGTATGTCCCGGGAAGCTGGTCAGGTTGGAGAATGCACATTCAGGAAACTGTTGAGCAGGTTAGAGGCCTCCTTTATCCTTTTAATGTGTGTGAGTACAACTTGCATAAAGTCAAGTGCAACTCCTTCAACAGCAACTACGCCCGGCCAATATTGTGGTGGAGTCTTCTGTTGAATAGAACTAGTCTTTGGTGCAGGGCCCTGCTAGACTGTTGTTCTTCCTGACCCCGGTTACGTATCGGCACTTAGGGCTACCTTCTGTGACTTGAAGTCCAGAAAGGCCTCCGGTTTTCTTATTACTAGGCGTGAAGCACTAGCAACGCTTCGGACCCCGGTGTCCGGTTAACTGAGTGAGGGTGATTTGTCTCTTTTGTCACTCTTGCTTCTCCACTCGCCCTTCGCCCTGCTCTCGCCCTTAACATAAGCACATGTAGCAATCGTGCCAAGGTCAGCTTTCCTTCAGTGCTCACTGACCTGTTCTCAGTTGACTCGTTGGTATAACTGCTGTAATTCCTTTCCTTCTTTCCTTCACAGAACTCTGTCCAGAGCAGCTCACAGGACGCTTCGTCAGACTGTATTTACGCTGTAGCTGAGAGTCACCTTCCACTTTCTTAGGAACACAGGCAGCTTGTTCTGAGTAGCAGGTTAAGGGGTAGCTCTGACTAGGCTAAGATGATTCACTTTACCCGTACTAGCCTCCACTTTCTTATCAGATGAGCTACACAAGCTCTGTGTGGGTTCAGTCTTCTCTCCTCTCCCTCCAAGACTAATCTGATCTTCTCTGTCCAAAGACAGGAACTTGAATGAATCACTATTGCTACGTCACACTACTAAATAGTCTGATATGCCTCTAGTGGCAATGCTGAGAAGTGTGCGTGAATGAATATCTAGCTTTACAGTTACCTTCCTGTGCATTTTCCAGGAGACATGTGTGCCTTGCGAAGCTGGGCCACACACTTCCATTTCTTCCAATCTTATTTCCTCCCTGTCTTCCTTCCACCCTTCAATTCTATTTTACTTTGCTCTCTCATTTCATACACCTTCCAACCATAGTTCCTCCTTAATCTTCCCTCTCTTCTTCCATCATTACCCCGTCTTCTTTCCTCCCTGCTCTTCATTTTTCTATACATTTGCTAACTTCCTCCCTCCCTTTCTTCCTTTCCTCCTTCCTTCCTTCCTTCCTTCCTTCCTCCCTTCCTACATTCCTCCCTTCCTCCCATTCTTCCTCCCTTCATTCCTCCCTTTCTTCCTTTCCTCCTTCCTTCCTTCCTTCCTTTCTTCCTTCCTCCCTTCCTTCCTTCCTCCCTTCCTCCCATCCTTCCTCCCTTCCTTTCCCCTCTCCTTATTTTCTCCCTTCCTTCCTCTCTCATATCTATCTACTGTAGATATATAAACAATAGTAAGGTTGCACTATAATTTACAAAGAAGGATTACTCTAGAATATTGAAACTGCATTGCTGCCATAAGAAATAGGAAAAAATGGAAAAAAGCGCTATATAATGTACACATGAAATATTTATCCGCAAAAATTGCTATGAAAAATGGAAGGTACTTGGCGCATAGATTGGCCAATATACGTGTGCCCAATTGCCACGTTAAGGCGTCCTTCGTAAATTGGGTCCCTGTATTGATATGTCACCTCTCTTGGGCAAAAAAGCCTACAAAATTTATGGGGCAGGAATGGACCAGCTGATCTGCTTAAAATCACCTGTGTCTAATGGGAGTGAGAGTCCAGATGTCCAAAAGGCTGTGGTTGAGGCTATGATTCAATCATAGCCTTTTGGACATCTGCACTCCCACTCCCATTAGACACAGGTAATTTTAAGCAGATCAGCTGGTCCATTCCTGCCCCATAAATTTTGTAGGCTTTTTTGCCCAAGAGAGGTGACATATCAATACAGGGACCCAATTTACGAAGGACGCCTTAACGTGGCAAAATTGGGCACACATATATTGGCCAATCTATGCGCCAAGTACCTTCCATTTTTCATAGCAATTTTTGCAGATAAATATTTCATGTGTACATTATATAGCGCTTTTTTTCCTATTTCCTATAGCAGCAATGCAGTTTCAATGTTCTAGAGTAATCCTTCTTTGTGTATTATGGTGCAGCCTTACTATTTGTTGCTTATATGCTTTTTTTGGTTGGTGCCTGTTCACACTAGTTTACAAGTGCTGGTCCTTTTTTTCTGTTGCATATAGATAGATAGATATAATATTATCTACAGTATCTATCTTTTAGGCTGGCCTATTCTGTAAATTATTGATGATCTGTTTTTCCATATAACCATGTCGAGTCTCCTCGAGGTTTCCTTCCTCGCGTCCTTTCTGTGGACTATTGACTGAAGCCGCTGTTGGAGATGTGACCTCCCTCCAGATACAGTGTATCTCAGCGGGGGGACTTCTTACAATGCAGATGTCTGCAATTCTTTGGAATCTGATTTTAAAACAACTTTCATTCTTTCTAACCTTTGCTGCTCGGAGTTCTGCTCTGGAGACCTAATGTGAGAACTAAACTTCTCCTGGAAGCCTCACTTTTTGGCAGCTGGCACCATGTTTGATGGCGAGGTGCGTCTGTAGAACAGCCAGCCATGTTCACGCTGCGAGCCGTCTGCACGCTGCAGATGTTTAGAGCACGTGTGGGGGACTGAAAAGTCAAAGAGTTACAATCGCCTGAGAAGAATCTGCAAAGCCGATCACATTAAGTCACTTAACCATTTTTGGAGTAAAAAAAAAAAAATAATATAAATTTAATTCTTACGTAGAGAAAAGCGAATCGATTCGCAACAGATCAAATTTGTTATGAACTTCTCAAAAATGTCAGATTCTGGCAAATCGCCAAAATTTTCTGGATTTGATTCTCCACCACTTTGCTGGGTTATTTTAGGGTCAAAAAGTGACTAAAATAATAATAAAAAAATGATTCTGCCCTGTCTTAGGCCCCTTTCTGACTCTTTATGCCTCCTCCACCTCTGCTTCCCTCCATGCTGGCTTTTGGCCCACATCGATGATTTGTGTCGCCCCTCGTGTAACTTCATGGACCTCAGAGCCAAAAGACAACATTGCCATTACAGATGACATCTATGGGTTTAACAGATTTTTTTTCATCCTCATTAATTAATTTAGTATAAAAAAAAAATAACCATAAATTTTAAGAAATTAATTAAAAAATGAGTCTGGAGTTGAGCGAGACTTTATATTAAATGAGAAGTATTGGAGAAAAGTTTCATTTTTTTTTCAATTATTCTTTTAAAACATTACCGAAAGTGTAAGTTCTTATCTCATAGATTAATAATACACATGAAAATAAGAAACGTTGTCTCTTATTAGTGGAATCTGCTTCTTTCTCCTCCTGAACCAGTCTTTCATTTTCAACTCATGGGTATAATGTGTCTTCAGTGAATACAAACCCTCCCAGTACAGACATATGAGATGACAGTTAGTGCTCATAAAGTTCTATGTAGAACAGCAATTGTCATTTCAGTAGAACTTGCAGCAGAATGTCTATGTCTCCATCTAGCTCTTCCTTCTCCATAGAAGTTTGCAAGCACCAACTGTCATCTCCTATCTCAGTAATTGGAAAATCATCCTTCATTGAATACCAATGAATTTCATGTGAAGGAGAAATAAACAGATTTCTTTGATAAGATCTATGACAAAGTTACATATTTTCATGTGATTTTTTAGATAAAAATTAAATGACGGATAGTGTTGAATTACTTTTTTACTTTTTAGCTACTTTTAGTTTTTTTTTCTTCAGCGGTTAAGTTGAAGATTGATAAGAAAAAAATAATAAGTGTAATTGTATACTGCAAGAAAAAAAAAAAATCAATGAAAGCTTAAAAGAAAATCCAGAAAAGTAAAAATAAATAAAGAATGATATTAGAAATGGAATCAATCCATCTTACACAAAAGTAATATACAAGATGTGCTGGAACAGATCACCCAGAAGACTGGGAAAAGAAAATATCTAAGAGGAAAAGTGCTAAATGATAAAGCAGTGATCCTTGATTGAGCCGCCGCGCTACATTGTCTATATCAGTAGATCGGTGGATCCCAACATTGTGGAGGAACCCCCACTTTACTATCCTGGGGACCTTGCTGGGGATACTGTACTCTAAACCCTTCTTTTGGAATCTCCACTGCTCAAGACCAAAGCAATATCCACCACCATCTTCCACAGGTTCACCTTCATACTGGTGTCAAATGATGAACCAGTTACAACAATGGTTAATTTTCTAACAAGTCCAGTAATTTTGGAGCATTTTTATCTAATCTCTGTGGCCCCTGAAATGAAGAATGGAAGATAATTAGACTCTGGAAGGGACCCAATACCAATATCAAAAGTTGCTACCAACCTTCAACCAAAAAAAATATGTGGACATTAATGTGACATCCCTTCTCCAGGTTTTTTTATGCATCCAAGAACAATTCCTATTCCCAAAATTATCAATCCTAGTGGACCATATGGGGCATTTGGAAAGTCAATGAAGTAATTAGGGGAATGATTATCGTCTAATCAATCTTTTCATAGATCAATTGCACGTGAGAATATAAGAAAATGTATAATATGTCCTATCAGAGAAATCTGTTTCTTTCAACATTTATGAGCCACTTCACCATCTCTTCCCACCTCCTGAACTTCTCTTTCATCCAAAATGCTAAAATCCGTCTCAGTCAAAAAATGAGGGATGGGTAGCTAACTGAAGGATCAGCTGAGGACTAAGGAAAATAGAAGTGGAGAAGGAAAGGGGAGAGGAGTAAGAAGCTGCACAATATACTGTATGTGCTGAAACTTTCTAGCAAGTGCTGAATACTCAGCTACACTGCTCAGTACTGCTGTAAAATGTTATCCAAGTTGCTGGTTCTCCAACTTGGTCAAAACAAAACGTACTCCTCATTGAGATATCAGACTACAGCTGCCTTTTGAAGTATATGGAGAGTGTGAGGGACAAGAGAGAATCCATTTTGGATTTTGAGTTCAGGACAGCTCCTTCCACTCTTGAAGTGTGCCCCCACCCTTGCATTCTCCAAGGCCATAAAAATTCATGCAGTGTTTATCTTTAATTAAAAACCAAGAACAAGCCTTTGAAGCTGATAACACCAAGGTGTGAAAACATCTGCAGCTGCAAGCCCTGATAGTCATCGTCGTACAACAAATCACAGCAAGGCTATGAGGTATTGAATCTGGAAAATGACCTATAAGAACAAAATGCATTATCTCTGAGCCTAGCCGAGCACATCATCCAAATCGGCATTCCTTCCCCCATACGCCCGTGCCCGGCAGCCCATTGTAGCACTCTGTGCTATGTAGCTATAAAGCTTAGCCACCAGAAATTACATACGGCAGGCAAATTTAGACTTTATGCGCAGATAAAATCCAGCCAAATCCAGTGGTGCTGCTGCCGTTCAGTTCAGAGCTTCGGGCGGAAAATTGTGGGCCATTCACAGTTTTAGACTGAAAATCAAACTCTCAGAGATGGGAGAAGAGAGGCTGCACAAGCCTAGGGTGGGCGCAGAGTGTGGGGGGAGCAGCCAAGGAGATAAGTGTCAGCTCCTCACTTGGAGCTGAGTTTGTAGTTTTCTTTTGGCCGGGGGACCCGTTATCAGACAGGGCTAGGAAAGCCTGTAACTAAGATTTGGACCTGTGACCCATCAGCGCCTCCCTGTGGTCACATGCTACATAACACGGTACTTGCAACCTATCTATACACTATCCTTTGTACTACACTCCTGACTGCATACCTGTATATTGTTCTGTAAATATCTGCTTGTATATTTCTAGTGCGCCTTTTAGGCGATTAAATATAAAATTAATCTAGGGCTGCTCTTTTATCTCGATCCAAGAATCCCCACATCAGTACGCTCGGTTGGTTATATGATACGCTACCGGGTGGGTTCCTGACCTGATATAAGCCTGCTGTCAGACGGGGCTTATTTCAAACGAGGAACTGGTGGCAGAATACCGTATTGTTTTAGTGAGGAACTCTGGCAGTGACGGCCGGGAGGTTTATATATATATTTCCAGCTTGGACTGGTGATATATATCCCCCTTCACTGGGAGCGCCTCACTAACTCGTACCTATAAGGGAAGCCTTTCTGGTGACTATTTTCCCTCAGTGCAGTTCTCTGACTGATTTGGGGCAAGTGGTGGTGCCAGAGAGCCGACCCCTGCTAGGCCCTTCTTCCCCTCCCCCGAGGTGAGTGAAGTCGACCCTCCCTTCCCTGTGAAATCCCTCACAGAGAGGAGTGAGAAGCAGCACAAGACTTGTGCTGCAACTTTCTAGCAATTGTTTATCTCACCCATATGCTGAATTCCCAGCTACACTGCTCAGTAAAGCTGTATAATTTTCTCCAAGTTGCTGGTTCTCCAGCTTGGTCAAAACAAAATGCACTCCTCTTTGAGGTATCATATCACAGTTGCCTTTTTTCTAGGGAGAGGAGAGAAGGAAGGAGGAGCAGAGTTACAGAGGATGTGATGCTTTCTAATAAGTGTTTATCTCACCCTAGTGCTGGATTCACAGTTATACCCTTAGTAATCCTAGTATCCATCCACTAGCTCAGAGATAACTGAAAATTAAAAATAGAGCTTGTGGAGTGTGTGTGTGGGGGGAATTGTACAGTCTATGATTAAAAAGAATCTAAATTTCTATGTGAAAGAAACCAGAAGAAATCTAAAAATCTGTTTAAATTTGCAAAAAAAAACACAGATGGCTGGGATTTATCCGCTCTCATTTTTCCTCTAGGCTCCATTCCAGTGAGGCACTAGTTAATAATTTCCTTTAATTTTAGGTTACAAATTGACTTGCTATTATCTTAAAAAAAGCAAATCTCTATAACAACAGATTCATCTAATGGGACTTCCTTAAACCTCTAATTAACAATTCACATGGAGGACTTAATTCTCTCATCCACATTAAACATTCGGCTCCAAAACGTGTGAATATATTAATTTATCGTAGGGGATCGGAAGCTGGAAAAAAAAAGATATATATATAAAATTCGAGTCATAGTTTAATGATTCTGCTGGGCAGCTAATCTAATCATTGCTCGGTCTATTCAAGATGTTGATCTGCCGCCGTATCCTCCGGTTGTCATTGTCCTCCGCAGATGATGACGGAAGCCTAATCGCAAGTGACAAAGGAAATGCAAAAAAAAATTACAAAAATGTAAAAATTAGGAAAAGAAAAAACATGAAAGACTTGCAGAAAATTTTGCAACTCATTATCAGATTTGCTCAACAATCTTATCTTTCCTTCTCCTCCTTTCTCATTAAAAGCAGTTACAGAATGCTGAGCACGGAGAATAACATGGAGGTTTAGCTTCACCGCACCCCAGACGGGCCCAGGCTTGTATATTAAGAGATTACTATACATTGCCATACCCTAAGATACCGATATTATTTGTATCACTCCCAGTGAGCTGATAATGTAGCAATGAAATTATAGTGGTCAACACCAACATAACAGACTCTCCAGGGATTGTGCCGCTGCCTTCACAATGGTAGCGCCCATTGGGGGTCCCGGCACTTCTTCATGGGCAATGTTTGGGAAGAATAGCTAAAAAGGGTCATGTACCATAAGTGATGGCATGTGTGATGTCATCAATGATGTAAGAGAGGTCAAATATTACGAATACATCTTTATTAGTCAAATTAAAAACACAATACAACAGTGATGTCATCGGTTTTGGGCTTGATAGTCCATGAATGGTCCAAGTATGGTCGTAGTAGGAGACCATAGAATGATGGTGTGGGGTGCAATGGGAACTAATTATACTGTACATCCTCAAATATTGTCTTCTGTGTGTGGCTAGACATAAATCAGTCACAATATTGAAACTACCTGCCTGCCGTATATTCCTCCCTCATTCTCTGAAGACCTCTGAAGGTGTCCTTCTTAGCAGAAGATCATTTCCATCCTGTAAGATGAGAGATGTGACCTCTATGGATCTCACATCAAATATCTATAATTAGACGTTAAATCCAATTTGTTTTATCTGGTTTCTAACTTTCTAATTTCCAGCACATTCCACAGATGATTGGACAGATTGAGGTCTGGGAATTTGGAGACAACTCTTTGTCAGGTTCCTTAGACAATTCTTGATCAACCATTTATACTTCTGAAGAAGGACATTAAGGAATCTTGTTTCCATGGAAGGGAGGGTAGTAAATTTATTCCATGTTTGGGTAGATGGTCAAAGTAACATCCAGATGAATACCAGGACCCAGGTTTTTCTAGGGAACTTTGCCCCATCACAAAGGCGTCTATGTGCTACCAAAGTGCAGTTGTTCCATGATGTTTCCTGGAGGCACCATTTCCCCAATTAAGTGACACAAGCACATGGCTGATTCCATTACTCCATGGGCACATTTTTCATGTTCTAACATATGGCAGTCATCGCCAGAATGAACATTCTGAGCAAATTTTGGTACACTAGCTCTTCTGTGGGATTGTACAAGACAGACTAGTCTACACTCATTAGCACATTAATAAGCATTGTGGGCCATCATGTGATGGCAGTTCACCTGTTGTTCTTCTTTCAATTTTTAGTCTGAAATAAAAATTGTGTACTGGGTGCACCCAACAAAACCTGCCATATGTCAGGAACACCCCATAAGACCTGTCATATAACAAGAACACTCAACAAGACCTGCCATATTCCAGGAACACCCCATAACACTTGCCTGCCATATGTCAGAAAGACCCTACAAGACTTCCCATATACCAGGAACACCCCACAAGAGATTCTATATGTCAGCAAGACCCTACAAGATATGTCACATACAAGGAACACGCCACAATACCTGCCATATGTCATGAACACCCAACAACACCTGTTGTACATGAGGAATACTACCAAAAGAAATGCTGTATACCAGGACCACCTGACAAGACCTGTCACATACGAGGAACATAAAGATCTGCCATATACCAGGAACATGAAGACCTGCCGCATACCATAAACACCTCATAAGACCTGGCATATGCCGTTAACACCCCAGAAGACCCACTGTAGATGAAGAACACTCCACAAGACCTTCTATGAACTGAGAACACCCCACAACATCTGCCATATGTCAGGAACACCCCACAAGAACTGTTGTATACCGGGAACACCCCACAAGACCTGCCGTATGCCAGGAACATAAAAGCATGCCATATATCAGGAAGATGAAGGCCTGTCGTATATCATAAACACCCCATAAGACCCGGTGTGACGACCCGCCACCACAATTGTGGGTTACCAGGGCAATGGGGTACTCAGAGCCGAGCCCATGGAAGTCTATGGGGTTTGTCACAGGTAGCTGTGGCTCGGTCTGTGGCCCTGGCGGTCTGGCGTATGTTGGGGGAATATTTACAGGGGATTGATTTATGTACAGTTCGTGACGCCACCTGTAGTATTCTGGTAATTTGTACCAGCGCTGCTGTAGATCTCTGAGGGGATGGTGAGGCAGCTAGATGTCGGGTCCCCTACAGGTGGGACTGGTCCCTCAAAGTCTATGGGATTTGTGAAGTCGGGTGCGGATAAAGAACACAGTCTCACACGGTCAGCGTCTTTCCATACCTTTACTTGTAAGATGTTCAAGCAGGTCCCAGGGAGGCTGATCCAAGGAGGATGTATTTCGAGATAGCAGCTGGGCAAGTTAGGGGCCTCCTTTACTTCCAATATGACGAGTCCAACTAGCATGAAGCGTAGTTCCCTCCAATAAATCTGGTTCTTCTACCACCATGCATGAAGCTATGGTGATGCTTCGGTCCCAGTAACCGGTTAACAGTGCAGGACTTCCAATCCTAAAGCACTCACAATATCTACCACTGTGCCTTTCGCCTTGCCCGTGCTGGTAGCATAAGCATCCCTCACTTCACAGATATATATATCAGTCAGTTCCTTCTTAGTTCCTTCCAGAGCTTGCTAGCAGAATACCAGTAATACTTTTAGGCAGGAGCACGTCTCTGAACCTCTACCGTCCTCTAGACAGGCGTCTGAATTATCTGCAGCTCACTCCTCTCTCCTGCACAGACTTCTCGCTGACTGACTGTCTCCTCAGACAAACTGAACTGACTGAAGACAGGACACTCTCTGACTGAACACTCCCTGCTGATGTCACAAGCTTATAAACCTGTGGGCGTGTCTAAGTGCATGTTGGAATGAATGTTCATTTAGCATTAAACTGCTATCTCTCCACACATCCTCCAGGGTACTGCGTGTGCCTTCACACACCAGGGCTACACATTCCCCCATGGTAAAAGACAGCACTCCCGGGCTGTGAAATACAAGAAGACAGAAAATTTTGTTTATGCATAACAACAAACATTAACTTCTTCCCATCCGGGAGGTACGAATATCTTGAACGTTGCATTAAACATAGAAAAATACACAAAGTATTAAATAGACATTTTTCATATTAACGGTACAAACTACTTTCACTTTTATAAAAACTTATATACATCTTCTCAGCTGCGGTAAACCCTGTCTGGGTCCTACCGTTCTTCACATCTCTTTATTAATTTCTGTTACACTTTCCATCCCGGGGGCTGGAACAATGCGATGATCCCTAGATCTCATGACGAACAGATCATGTGCTGCGATCAGAGTCTGGGTCGCAACAGTCTTTGTATGAACCATCAGGGGCGCAACGGGTATCTCTTTCTCGTGAGACGCCGACTGCGTCTCAATTTGCGTTGCAGGGGGCGATTCAGCTGTAACCGCAGTTTGCGATGTAGATTGGGTCGCCGATTGCGATGCAGAGTAGGTCGCCGATTGCGATACTGAGGTGTACGCAGGGGGCGATGCGGAATAGGACGCACAATGCTGGTGTGATGCAGAGCAGGAAGCAGGTGTGCGCAATGGCTCAATTGAGGACGCACTAACCTGCTGCTGTCGCTGCTCCATCACAGACGGCTGGTTTTCCTCCGGTGTCCCTACCGGGGATTGATCATCTGCTGCGGCCTCCTGGCCGGGCGGGCGTTCCGGAACTGGCGATACCTCCTCAACCTCCTTTGCCTCCACCGCTCCATCGGTGGGATCAGGATCGGTACTTTTGGGGGTAGCTCGTAGTTTCTCCTCAGCCTTCCTCAGCAGGGAACTTGGGGATTCAGGAGACGGCATTATGCTTGTAGGAGAGAACACTGCGTCCCACAGCAGCCGCTGTTTCAGGGCACGCCAGCGTCTCTCTGTCTCCTTCATTCCTTTTCGGTGGAGACAGGACCTTCGTCGCAGGCGCTCCGATGTCAGAGCGTTCACTTCCTGTCGCAGGACCTGCCGCTGAGTCAGAGCTGGGGGCGGAGCCAGGCAACAGCGCGCTTTTACAGGTACGCCCACCTTCTTCTCCAGCGCCTGAGGGCGCGAATATGGCGGCAAAATGGCGGATTTTAGCGCCAAAAATAGCAACAGTCCTTTTTCACAAAAACAAGTCCTTAGGCACACAGGGCTCGCAATTTCGCGAGTTTCGCATCCTGTTCGTGACGCCAAGTTGTGACGACCCGCCACCACAATTGTGGGTTACCAGGGCAATGGGGTACTCAGAGCCGAGCCCATGGAAGTCTATGGGGTTTGTCACAGGTAGCTGTGGCTCGGTCTGTGGCCCTGGCGGTCTGGCGTATGTTGGGGGAATATT
This sequence comes from Oophaga sylvatica, assembly GCA_033576555.1. Taxonomy (NCBI): domain Eukaryota; kingdom Metazoa; phylum Chordata; class Amphibia; order Anura; family Dendrobatidae; genus Oophaga; species Oophaga sylvatica. The sequence continues at coordinate 639,233,003 of JARQOD010000002.1, read as the reverse complement.
TACAGGGGATTGATTTATGTACAGTTCGTGACGCCACCTGTAGTATTCTGGTAATTTGTACCAGCGCTGCTGTAGATCTCTGAGGGGATGGTGAGGCAGCTAGATGTCGGGTCCCCTACAGGTGGGACTGGTCCCTCAAAGTCTATGGGATTTGTGAAGTCGGGTGCGGATAAAGAACACAGTCTCACACGGTCAGCGTCTTTCCATACCTTTACTTGTAAGATGTTCAAGCAGGTCCCAGGGAGGCTGATCCAAGGAGGATGTATTTCGAGATAGCAGCTGGACAAGTTAGGGGCCTCCTTTACTTCCAATATGACGAGTCCAACTAGCATGAAGCGTAGTTCCCTCCAATAAATCTGGTTCTTCTACCACCATGCATGAAGCTATGGTGATGCTTCGGTCCCAGTAACCGGTTAACAGTGCAGGACTTCCAATCCTAAAGCACTCACAATATCTACCACTGTGCCTTTCGCCTTGCCTGTGCTGGTAGCATAAGCATCCCTCACTTCACAGATATATATATCAGTCAGTTCCTTCTTAGTTCCTTCCAGAGCTTGCTAGCAGAATACCAGTAATACTTTTAGGCAGGAGCACGTCTCTGAACCTCTACCGTCCTCTAGACAGGCGTCTGAATTATCTGCAGCTCACTCCTCTCTCCTGCACAGACTTCTCGCTGACTGACTGTCTCCTCAGACAAACTGAACTGACTGAAGACAGGACACTCTCTGACTGAACACTCCCTGCTGATGTCACAAGCTTATAAACCTGTGGGCGTGTCTAAGTGCATGTTGGAATGAATGTTCATTTAGCATTAAACTGCTATCTCTCCACACATCCTCCAGGGTACTGCGTGTGCCTTCACACACCAGGGCTACACACCGGCATATACCGAGAACACCCCACAAGACCCGACGTATATGGAGAACATCCCACAAGACCTTCTATAAACTGAGACCACCCTTCAAGACATTCCAGATGTCAGAAACACCCCACAAGACCTGCTGCATGCCAGGAACATAAATACCTGCCGTATACTAAGAACACCCCTAAGACCAGCCATATACCACAAGCATCCCACAAGACCTGATGTATATGTAGAACACCCAACAAGACCTGCTGTAAATTGAGAAGACCACACAAGACCGATAACACCTGACAAAACCTGCTGTATGGGAAAAACACCTCCAAAGACTTGTTATATACCCGGGCATGCGCAGTGATGTCTGACGCCGGTGTCCGACATGGACCTGGCGGCCGCACTGCACATGTGCCAAAAAGCCGTTTTCATTGGCTGAGCCACATCATGTGACTGACCATCTGACCGGACACCAATCATACATAAAGGTCCTTGTCTACAATTCTTTTATATTTCCCCTTGAGAAAGCACCCTACACAAAAAGCGAAAACCGTGTTGGTGTTCTCCAGGATCCAGCCCGGTGCCTTTAACCCTTCATCCCACTGCTAAGCACTGCTCTCAGCTCAAGAATTTTCTACATGTATTACTTGTGAATAGGGTTGAGCATTCCGATACCGCAAGTATCGGGTATCGGCCGATATTGGCTGTATCTGAATTCCGATTCCGAGTTCCGATATTTTCGTCATATCGGATACCGGAATCGGGATGTCACTGTCACTGTCCGTGTCCGTCTGTCGGGTCTGTCAGGAGTCAGCGGCACTTACCTGGCAGAAGATCTCCGGCGGTCACGTCCTGGACTGCTTCATGGCTGCCATCCTCTTCTCCCCGGCGGTCACATGCAGTTTCTCGCGATAACTGCAGTGACTGCTGGGTAATCCCGGCCGTAAACCAGTCAGTCCGATGACGTCACCGCCGGGGAAGCAGGTAATCAGCTGTGCTGCGCCGGGATGTCAGGCTCTGCCTGTCATTGCGATGTAGCAGAGCTGGATCATCGTGGGACTGTCGTTATGGACTGCGTCAGACAGGTGGTATACTGTTGGTTTGTTTTTTTTCTTTTTTTACAGGAGATCGATGGCGTCGCAGGAATGAGAGAGTAATAAAAAAAATGAAAACTGTGTTGTCTCTTTTATTTCATTAAAAGACTTTTTTCTTGCTTTGTCTTTTTTTTATGCATTTAATAACTTTGGGATTAATAATGGATCGGTGTCTTATTGACGCCTCTCCATTATTAACCGGGCTTATTGTCACCGTGCAATCAACGGTGACATTAACCCCTTATTACCCCGCTTGCCACCGCTACAGGGCAGTGGGAAGAGCCGGGTAAAGTGCCACAATTGGCACATCTTTTGATGCGCCAAATGTGGGGCTGCTGTAGCCTGGTATTATCAGGCTGTTGAGGGCCAAAATCCATGGGCCTTGACAGTCTTTTAATAATATCCCGCAGCAGTCTGCATTTTACTTGGCTGGTTAACAAAAATAGGGGACCCCTACGCCGTTTTTTTTTCGAGGGGATCCCCTATTTTTGTTAACCAGCCAAGCTAAGCAGACTGCTGTGGCCTGGTATTATCAGGCTTGCAAGGTCCATGGATATTGGATCCTTACCAGCCTGAAAAACCAGGCCTCAGTGGTCTGCTTCATCTGGCTGGTTAACAAAAATAGGGGGGACCCCACGCCAATTTTTTTCGAGGGATCCCCTATTTTTGTTAATCAGCCAAGATATGCAGACTGCTGTGGCCTGGTATTATCAGGCTGGCAAGGTCCATGGATCTTGGCTCCTTACCAGCCTGAAAAACCAGGCCTCAGCGGTCTGCTTCATCTGGCTGGTTAACAAAAATAGGGGGGACCCCACGCCAATTTTTTTCGAGGGGATCCCCTATTTTTGTTAATCAGCCAAGATATGCAGACTGCTGTGGCCTGGTATTATCAGGCTGGCAAGGTCCATGGATCTTGGCTCCTTAACAGCCTGAAAATTCAGGCCTCAGCGGTCTGCTTCATCTGGCTGGTTAACAAAAATAGGGGGGACCCCACGCCATTTTTTTTTCGAAGGGAACCCCTATTTTTGTTAATCAGTTCCCTCTGACGTCACTGATGGTGTCCGTGGCTGACCTGAAGTGAAAGTGGAAAGCAATCAATTAAGCTTTCCACTTCCTCTCCTGTCAGTCAGGAGAGGAGCTCATTCATTTGGGGGTTTACTGTGAGGCTGCAGCATTAGCTGCGGTCCCTGCAGTAAACATTAACCCTTTCTGAAGGATTACACCGTGGGACCTGACTGTGCATTGGATTGGTAAGAATAATTTTGCTTTATTATTTTATTTTTATTACAGGAAATGGTTTTAGCAGGTAAATAAAATATGGTCAAAAACTGTGTGATTATTTCATTAAACTTCTTTTTTATTAAAGTGTGTGTGTTTGATTTTTCTTTAATACAATAGGATTAATAATTGATAGTTGTCTAATTGACAGCTCTCAATTATTAACCTGGCTGAAAGTGACCTTTCAATTGCAAGGTCATTTTAACCCCTTATTAACCCATTCGCCACCGCTACAGGGCAATGGAAATAGACGGGCAAAGTGCCAGAAAGGGCGAATCTAATTATAGATTTGCCCTTTCTGGGGTGTCTGGGGGCAGATGTTAAGTAGCCGGGGGGGGCCAAAAAAAAATGGTCCCTCTCTGGGCTATTATTATCTGCCCCCACTCACTGGCTTTGTCTGTCTGGTTGCGAAAATAGGGCGGGAGCCCACACATTTTTTTTCAGCAATTTTACACCTCATATATATATATATATATATATATATATACATGTCATTGAATTTGTGACACATATATATATATTTTATATTTATAGTTCATACACTTCTACATAGTATAATAGCCGCTAATTCAATTGCCGGCTTTTGTGAAAATGCAGAACCCGACATGAAATGACACTTGGTGTACATAGGGTTAACCATGTCTTTTCATGTAGTTTGATATCTGATTTGCACAAACAATTACATGAGTGTAAAGGTACTGCCACACTGAACAATATCGCTAACGGGATCGCTAAAAAACGTCACTATTTAGCGATCCCGTTAGCGATGTTGTTCAGTGCGGCAGCTTCCAGCGACGAGCTTCCTGCTGTGATCTCGCTCGTCGCTGGAATCGTTCCGGACCCTATTTTCTCGTCGGCGCCCCCGCTGGGTAAGTATATATCGCTAGTGTGGCACCTTTTCTTAGCGATTTAGCGGTACTTTTGTACCGCTAAAGTCGTTAAGAAGATCGCTAACGGCGATAGCGTCGTTAACTATATCGCTAAATGTGGCCGCACTTAGCGATATAGAAACAATCCCGCTAGCGATCGCATTAGTATGCGTCGTTATCGTGATCGCTAGCGGGATTGTTTAGTGTGGCAGTACCTTAAGTGTGCAAAATTTCACACCTGTAGGGGTTAATTAAAGGTGTAAATTCGTAGCAAAAAAGTCTGGTTTTTTTACAACGAATTTACACCTTTAATTAACCCCTTCAGGTGTGAAATTTTGCACACATTGACTGATGTAATTGTATGTGCAAATCAGATAGCAAACGACATGAAAAGACATGGTTAACCCTATGTACACCAAGTGTCATTTCATGTCGGGTGCTTCTGTCTTTTCACAGAAGCCGGCTTTACCCGGCAATTGAATCAGAGGATATTTTATTATGTAGAAGTGTATAAACTATACATATATGTATATATATATATGTCACAATGACATGTATATATATATATATATATATATGTATTCTATGTGTGTATATTTAGTGTTTACAAGGAAAGAAAGAGGTTTTTTTAGTTGCGATATTTTGTTCCCATAGACTTACATGGGACTTCCGGTATCGGTATCGGGTATTTTAGTGATATCGGCGATACCATTCCGATTCCGATACTTTTGGATATCGGAAAGTATCGCTCAACTCTACTTGTGAACCATTGACACAGTACATTTGATTGAGCAGTTTCTTGCCCACTTCTAGTATAGATTTTTTGGCTTATAGGCACCAGTGGTCCGTCCTGTTTTCCATCTCTGTGCACTTTTTATTTTCTATTTTGTATATTTTTGTACTATTTATATCACATGTAATTAATAAAATTATACTGTTTTTACCATGAAACTCCTTTTTCCTCCATTTTCATTTGTTGTATACTAGGAATACTCCACAAGATGTGCTGTATAACAAGAACACCTCACAAGACCTGCCATAAACTGAAAATACCCCAAATGTCAGGAACACTCCGCAAGAAATGATGCATACCAGGAACAACCCATAAGACTTGGTGTATGCCGAGAACACCCAAAAAGACCTGCCATATGTAAGGATCACCCCACAAGACCTGCTGTATACCAGGAACATAAAGACCTGCCATATACCAAGAACACCCAACAAGGCCTGTCGTATACCGGGAACACCCCACAAGACACGTCATACTAACAACACCCAACAAGGCCTGCCGTATACCGGGAACACCTCACAAGACATGTCATACACCAAGAACATCCAACAAGGCCTGCCGTATACCGGGAACACCCCACAAGGCCTGCCATATACCGAGAACACACCACAAGACATGTCATACTAAGAACACCCAACAAGGCCCGCCGTATACCGGGAACACCCCACAAGACATATCGTACACCAAGAACACCAAACAAGGCCCGCAGTATACGGGGAACACCCCACAAGACATATCGTACACCAAGAACACCCAACAAGGCCTGCCATATACCGGGAACACACCACAAGACATGTCATACTAAGAACACCCAACAAGGCCCGCTGTATACCGGGAACACCCCACAAGACATATCGTACACCAAGAACACCAAACAAGGCCCGCAGTATACGGGGAACACCCCACAAGACATATCGTACACCAAGAACACCCCACAAGGCCTGCCATATACCGGGAACACACCACAAGACATGTCATACTAAGAACACCCAACAAGGCCTGCTGTATACCGGGAACACCCCAAAAGACATGTCATACACCAAGAACACCCAACAAGGCCTGCCGTATACCGGGAACACCCCACAAGAACAGTTGTATGCCAGAACGACCCCATAAGACCTGCCATATGTAGAGAACACCCCATAAGACCTGCAGTACACCAAGAACATCCAACAAGGCCTGCCGTATACCGGAACACTCCACAAGACCTGACGTACACTAAGAACACCCAACACGGCCTGCAGTATACAGGGAACATACCACAAGACATGTCATACTAAGAACACCCAACAAGGCCCGCCATATACCGGAACACTCCACAAGACCTGCCTTACACTAAGAACACCCAACAAGGCATGCCGTATACTGGGAACACCCCACAAGAACTGTTGTATACCAGAATGAGCCCATAAGACCTGCCATATGAAGAGAACACCCCACAAGACCTCCTGTATACAAGGAACATAAAGACCTACCTTATACCAAGAACATACCATGAGACCTGCCATATATCGTGAACACCCAAGATCTGCTGGAAACTGAGTACACCTCACAGTACCCGCTATGTACCCACTATGTACTATGTAAAATATTGGATATGCTCATACCCAGTAGTCTAAATATCACAATTTTACTCTTCCCACAGTTGTTCAGATTCTTCATCTTGCCCCTTTTCTTGCTTCCAGTACGAGTTCAAGAACTGATTATTCTCTTGCCGTCTAACATATCCTGTCCATGACAGATCTATTGTCACCAAACAGCCAATGTTATTTTCTTCAACTGTTAATAATTTTAATGCTGTAGCTTCCGAGTTCCAACCATACGGGGAACTTTATCTTCCTCCTCAGGATGAATATTATTTAAGCATGGTATGTTTGCATGGGCAGCACGGTGGCTCAGTGGATAGCACTACAGCCTTGCAGCGCTGGAGTCCTGGGATTTGCCTAGGACAACATCTGCAAGGAGTTTGTATGTTCTCCCCGTGTTTGTGTGGGTTTCCTCCGGGTTCTCCGGTTTCCTCCCACACTCCAAAAACATACTGATAGGGAATCTAGATTGTGAGCCCCATCAGGGGACAGCGATGATAATGTGTGCAAACTGTAAAGCGCTGTGGAATATGTTAGCGCTATATAAAAATAAAGATTATTATTATTATTGCAGCTGTATATTGTTCATTCACCTCTTTAAGACCACGCTTGATGTGGACATACTTGTCTGCGATGCATTTTCAGTTCCTTTTCATCCTGGATATACTGACCGCTTCTTTGACTGATTTAACCCTATGGAAATCTACTGTATCTCTTCACTTTACCTTTAGTGGTTGTCTCAAAAAAATAGCTTAAAATTTTTTTCTAAATGCAAATCAATGTATTAAATAGGGCGATGCATCTTCTGGAGAACATTATTTATTAAAACAAGTGTAACTATTTGATATATTATTTTCAGAAAAATGCAGAATCTGCACTGAAGAAGCTGCTCATGTAATGCAGATCTGCCACATATGATAAATTCACGGCGCAGCTCTGATAAATATTTTATCCATGTATATTCTCCGCATTACAAGTTGCACAAAAAATGTGGAATACAGCCCTATATAGAAAAACAAATACATATTCCCGATACAGGTGGAAACCACTATGACCCCCATCATCTCATTGTTCATGAAACGCAAACAGTGGAATCCCTCGTCTATGATGTGGAAGTTTATTAAATATTCCTCCAACCAGATGGATCAGGAACAGTCTTCATCTTGGTCAATAGAAAAGATGGATAATAAAGGAACCAAGCAGAAAAAGTATCAATGTTACCTTTCCTTTTAGTTTAAAATATCCCCAAAATATTTTCTTAGGAAATTATCAGCCTTTCCAAAACAAAAAAAAAAAAAAAACAAAACATGATTTTGCATTATTCTCTCAGGAGACGTTTACGATTTACTTATCTAAATTGCAAAACAAGTTGCAGCTTTGTTGAGGATTTTGCTACATTGTTGCGATTTTGGATGGAATTTGTTTTGTGCACAAATTTGATGCCTCAGTGAGCTGACAATCTATCTTGTTTTTACAAATATAGTTTTTTGCTGTATCTCAGAGGAAAGGATGAGTTCAGGAGGAGAAGGAGTATCTCATAAGTCGAGAAAGAAACATATTTCTTTGAAAATGCATATCGGGGCGGCACGGTGGCTCAGTGGTTAGCACTGCAGCACTGGAGTCCTGGGATCAAATCCCACCAAGGACAACATCTGCAAGGAGTTTATATGTTCTCCCGTGTTTGTGGGGGTTTTCTCCGGTTTCCTCCCACATTCCAAAGACATACTGATAGGGAATCTAGATTGTGAGCCCCAGTGAGGACAGTGACTATAATGTCTGTAAAGTGCTGCGGAAAAAGATAGTGTGTGGCCCAGCTATGTCAGGCACACAAATAATCCAGGAGAATGCACAGGAAGGTAACCGCAACGCTTGATATCCATTCACTTCACTCACACTTTTAGACACACCCATCAGGGGTATAAAAGGGAGTGACACGTAGCAGAGACAGACAGTTTCCTGTCTTCGGACAGATCAGTTCAGCCAGAGTTCAGTCAAGCTCCGGGTGGCTCAGGAGTGAGTCATCCCTCAGTCTGTGTCCTGTCTGAGGACAGTGCAGTTCAGTGTCAGTCCAGTCTGGACTTGGAGGATACTGGGAGCTATTCAGTGAGCTCTAGAAGAAAGCTGACATTACCATCAAGAGCTACAAGTGCTTATGTTAAGAGCGGGAAGCAGGGCGAAGGGCACAGTGGAGAATACAGAGAGAAGTGCATCAGGTATTGGACTACCTGCACTAATTCACCGGACACCGGAGTCCGAAGCATCGCTAGAGCTTCATGCCTAGTGATAAGAAATCCGGAGGCTATCTGGACTACAGGTCGCAGAGAGCAGCCCTAAGCGCTGATACGTAACCGGAGTCAGGGAGAACAGGGACTTTGAGCAGGGCCCTGCAAAAGTAAGGACTTAGTTCTCTCAACATCTGAGAATCAGAGACATAGAAGGCTCCACCACAATGTCAGCCGGGCTTTGCAGCTATTGAGAAAGCTGGAGATTGCAGAGTTAACTTCGCTTCATGCAAGTTTGGACTCAGAGATATATACGAAGTAAAGGAGGCCTCTAACCTGCTCAGCGGTTATCCAAATGTGCATTCTCCACCCCGACCAGCTCCCCGGGACCTGCTTGAACCATCTACCAGTAAAGGTATGAAAAGAAGCTGCATTGTGTGTGACTGAATTCTTAACTACACCCTGCATCATCACCATAGACTTCCAGGGACCAGTCTCACCTGTGGGAGACTTACCACCCAGCTGCCCCATAACATCCCCTGTGAAGATCCTTACAGCAGCGCTGGTCCAATTGACCAGATACCACAGGTGGCGTCACGAACTACCTATCCTAATAATCCCCTGTAAATATCCCCCATTGCATGACCGCCAGGGCGCCTATATTGACTGTTTGATGAAAAAGACTGTTTGCTGCATTTGGCGCCAAATACCGCCATTTTACCGCCATATTGGCGCCCTGAGGCGCTGGTGAAGAAGGTGGGCGTGCATTCGTGGGCGTGTACCCCCCCTGTGGCGCGAAAAGATATGGCCGCCCTCTCAAAATGCTACTATAATGTACGATCCTGCACCACTGCTAAGGAAATCCGCCTCCTCTTCATCTTCTATGCAAAGAGGAGGAGACGCAAATCCCGCCTCCACGGAAGAGACCAGACAGTTCCTGATGGAAACTACAGTCTGGCCTGGGACGAGATGGCGGAAGGACAGGAGAATCTGTGCAGAGGACCGGAGGCATACAAACCCTGCTTACCGGAAGATTTACTACCTGTGCCGGAGCTGTCCCCAGATCGGGACACTGACCCCGCTATGCTGGAGCTGCAGAAAGAGAATGCGGTGCTCAGAAGCTTAATTCAGCGTCATGCAGACATGCAGGAGACAGAGAGACGCTGGCGTGCCCAGACACAGCGGCTGCTGTGGGACGCAGTGCTCTCTCCCACAAGCATAACGCCGTCCCCTGATTTTCCAAGTTCCCTGCTGAGAAAGGCTAAAGAGAGACCGGAGGCTGCCCCCAAAAGTGCTGTACCTGATCCCACCGATGCGGAGGTGGAGGAGAAGGAGGCTGAGGAGGTCCTGCCCGGTCCGGAGTGCCAGCCAGGCCAGGAGGCCGCAGCAGATTACGGTTCCCTGGTAGGAACACCGGAGGGGTCCCAGCCATCACTGCCGGAGATCGACTGGGATGAGATGGAGCGTCTGGATGATGTGACTTACGACCTCCAAACCGGAAATGCTTGGCAACACTGTGAGAAAGTGAGACAACAGCAGGAGGAAGAGAGAAGGATACAGCGAGACCGACAGGAATGGCATGAAAAGTTCTTCGCTGATAAAGAAACCGTCCGCCGAGATAAAGGTACCCGACGGGAACCGCGGCGGCAGGGGTGCGTCACCGAATTTCAACTCCGCAAGGGCTGGGGCTTTATCCGTGAGCCGGGCCTCTATGCGGGGGTCTTTGTGAGCCGCCGGGACGTAGAGTCCCACTTGCCCATCGGTCATCCTGGGAGGGATCTGATAAATGGGGACATAGTGAGCTACACGCGACACTGGGGTTTAAAGGGCTGGTATGCCCTAAACGTTTCTGTTATCCGTGACCCCGTCCCCGACGCCGGTACCGTACACAATACTGAAGCGTCCCAGTCCCAAGCTCCCACAGCATCAGACCGTGCACTGGAGTCGCCCCCTGCTTACTCATCTCAACCTATGTCGCCCCCTGCATCGCAACCTGCGACCATGTTGGCATCACAATCTGCGACTACCTCAGCGACGCAATCGGCGTCCTACAGAAAATAAGTACCCGTTGGGTCCACCGTTAGAATGAGAACTGTGGCCACTCAAACGCTGATAGCAGGCCATGATTTGTTCGTTATGCGTTCAAAAGAACACCGCGTCGTTCCAGCCCCAGGAGTGGAAGACGTTATTGAAGTTAGCAAGAAAAATGAAAGCCAGTAGGACCCAGACAGGGGTTTACTGCAACTAAAGAATGTAAAAAGTTGGAAGAAGTTTGGCAGAATTGCACTTTATTGTCTTTTACTGATATGTATGAAAATGTTACATAGCTTACATATCTAGAGTAGAATACCCGGCAGGGTACGAGGTTAATGAGTTTAAAGAGTTAATAGTATTGCAGTATTATATTTTGAAATGTGTTTTAACCATGCCAATGGACTGCGTGGCTGTGGACTGTGCCAGCCCAAGAACTTGCTTTGTAAATAGTTGCACTACGGTGCCTTATCTTGGTTTTACACGAAACCATTACTAACTACCTCTGAAGAAAAACCCGTATGGTGTGGCCTAGAGTGAGGTCTGCAGTCAGAAGTCCTGCAGCCCACCCAGGACCCACGTGGGAGGTTTTTGGTGCGGGTCCTCCACAAGAATTTGTCTTGTATTATGAGAATGTTTTGATACTTTTGATACTTTTGTAATTTTCTAATGTACAAATTGTAACGTTCAAGAAGTCTTACCTCCCGGATGGGAAGAGTTAAAATGTTGTTGTTTAATGCAAAACAAAAATGTTTTCTTTTTCTCTTTTACAGCCCGGGAGTGCTGTGTTTAACCAAGGGGGGGATGTGTGGCCCAGCTATGTCAGGCACACAAATAATCCAGGAGAATGCACAGGAAGGTAACCGCAACGCTTGATATCCATTCACTTCACTCACACTTTTAGACACACCCATCAGGGGTATAAAAGGGAGTGACACGTAGCAGAGACAGACAGTTTCCTGTCTTCGGACAGATCAGTTCAGCCAGAGTTCAGTCAAGCTCCGGGTGGCTCAGGAGTGAGTCATCCCTCAGTCTGTGTCCTGTCTGAGGACAGTGCAGTTCAGTGTCAGTCCAGTCTGGACTTGGAGGATACTGGGAGCTATTCAGTGAGCTCTAGAAGAAAGCTGACATTACCATCAAGAGCTACAAGTGCTTATGTTAAGAGCGGGAAGCAGGGCGAAGGGCACAGTGGAGAATACAGAGAGAAGTGCATCAGGTATTGGACTACCTGCACTAATTCACCGGACACCGGAGTCCGAAGCATCGCTAGAGCTTCATGCCTAGTGATAAGAAATCCGGAGGCTATCTGGACTACAGGTCGCAGAGAGCAGCCCTAAGCGCTGATACGTAACCGGAGTCAGGGAGAACAGGGACTTTGAGCAGGGCCCTGCAAAAGTAAGGACTTAGTTCTCTCAACATCTGAGAATCAGAGACATAGAAGGCTCCACCACAATGTCAGCCGGGCTTTGCAGCTATTGAGAAAGCTGGAGATTGCAGAGTTAACTTCGCTTCATGCAAGTTTGGACTCAGAGATATATACGAAGTAAAGGAGGCCTCTAACCTGCTCAGCGGTTATCCAAATGTGCATTCTCCACCCCGACCAGCTCCCCGGGACCTGCTTGAACCATCTACCAGTAAAGGTATGAAAAGAAGCTGCATTGTGTGTGACTGAATTCTTAACTACACCCTGCATCATCACCATAGACTTCCAGGGACCAGTCTCACCTGTGGGAGACTTACCACCCAGCTGCCCCATAACATCCCTGTGAAGATCCTTACAGCAGCGCTGGTCCAATTGACCAGATACCACAGGTGGCGTCACGAACTACCTATCCTAATAATCCCCTGTAAATATCCCCCATTGCATGACCGCCAGGGCCACGGACCGAGTCCCGCTGCCAGTGACATCTCCCATAGAAATCAATGGGCTCGGCTCCGAGTACCCCATAGCCCTGGTATCCACCATAGTGTGGTGCGCGTCAATAGCGCTATAAAAGGAAAGCATAATACATAAATAAATATTACTGTTACATTTGTATCTGAACCCTCTCCAGCTATTTCTGCCTTTGCCACTTAGTTTTTGAGTTGTGATAGTATATGGGGATGCAGGCACGGTCATGTTTTATATTAGTCTGGCTGGGGTAAAACATGACCGTGGCTGCACAAGGGAATCTGTATTACTACAGGGTGCAGATTATCTGCTCTGGGCCTTGGGTCGGGCCACTGCCTATAAAAACCCCCAACATCTAACGTCTGCCGGTTATAGTTTTTCTACCCTGGTCTGTTGCTTTGTCTAGCTATTATATCCTGAGACTCCTGCTGTCTAGTTCCTTTTCTTAGTTTGTTTTTCTGGATACCCAGGTGCCTCACAATGTTTTCTCTGACTTTGAACTCCTGGAAATGTCCCTGCTTGACAGCCCTTCTTTCTGCTGGCTCGCTACACCAGCCAGCAGCCATTATGTGGATACAACCCAGGACGCTCTGCATAAATCCAGATCTTTGTAAAGGGATTACAGGAGGAAGGCCAGGGTTACCCTGGGACTTATTTAACAGAGTGACTTATGTAAAGACAGCCCATGGAATCACTATTAAAAGCTGCAAAACTACCGGGAGTAGAGCTTCATTGCATTTATAAAGTTTCTTACATTTCTTAAATCAAACTACTTTTAAAGTTTGGCGTAGAATTTTTGATCAGTGGAAGACACAGATAGAAGAGGACTCCCATGCAGGAATAGTATATGGATCCTTGCAGTCCAATTAGTCCTTATAATGCCCAGTTCCATCTGACCTTTTGGGCCCTGATGCGGCTGTACCCGTTGTACCAATGATATGTTCACCCCTTATCTTGATAGTTTGTCCATTCGTAAAATAGTCCAATGGAAGCATCTTATCTAATCTATATACAGGATTCATTGTTCTGACCCGATAACAAAAACCAAACAAGATTTTCCCATGCTACAAATGCAGCTGATATGGTTGGGGTCAGCTGTAAAAAGCGGCAGCACTGAGGCAGGAACATGTACATGTGTAGCCCTGGTATGTAAGGCACACAGGATCTGGAGAATGCACAGTAAGGTAACAGTTAAAGCTTGACACTCACTTACACTTCAGACACACCCACAGGGGTGTATAGGGGAGTGACGTGTAGCACAGGAGAGAGTCTGTCTAGCTTCCTGTCATCGTACAGAGCAGTCAGGGCTAGTTCTTCTCAGACAGTGAGGATTCCTGTCAGAGCTCTGGGTGAGCAGAAGATTAGTTCCTGCCAATTCAACGAAGTGGAGTCTAGTAACGGATGACTAGTTATCATCCCGAGTCTAGTCAGAGTTACCTTTTACTCAGTCTGAACTTTGAGGAAACTGAGAGTTACTCAGTGAGACCAAGGAAGAAAACTGACTTTCTATCTTCACGCTTCAGTGCTACATTGAAAGCAGAAGCAGGGCGAAGGGCATAGTGGGAAGGATTCAGAAGTGCCTTAAGGATCGGATTATCCTGCACATTGTCACCGGTCACTGGGGACCGAAGCGTCACTATAGCTCCAGGCATAGTGATAGAAAAGCCAGAGTCTTACTGGACCTTAGGTTGCAGAAAGCCGCCCTTAGAGAGCCAGTACGTAACCGAGTCAGGAGAACAAGACTTCTGAGTCCGGCGCGCGGCAAAAGAAAGTACTTAGTTCACCACTTATAAGGCTCTATCACAAAACCGGCCGGGCAGTACAGCTAGTGGGAAAAGCTGAAAACTATAGAGTTAACTTAGCTACAGGCAAGCTTGGACTCACTCATCATTTGGAAAGAGAAGAAGGCCTGTAACCTGCTCAACTGTTACCGCTACGTGCATTCATCCACCCCGAACAGCCTCCCTGGGACCTGCCTGAACAACTTGAAGTAAAAGGTATGGAAAGAAGCTTCTATGTGTGAGACTGAGTTATTTGATTGCATCCCTGCACAACCCCACCATAACTATCGACCTGAGGGAAGAGTCCCACCTGTAGGGGACCCGACATCTAGCTGCCCCACCATCCCCTCAGAGATCTACAGCAGCGCTGGTCTTAGTGATCAGAGAACTACAGGTGGCGTCACGAACTGTATATATATACCTATCCCCTGTAAATATCCCCCCCAACATACGCCTGACCGCCAGGGCCACAGACCGAGCCAGCGCTACCTGTGACAACCCCATAGACTTCCATGGGCTCGGCTCTGAGTACCCCATTGCTCTGGTAAACCACAATTGTGGTGCGGGTCAAGACAACTTGGCGTCACGAACAGGATCCGAAACTTGCAGCATTGCGAGCCCTGTGTGCCTGCGGAGTGTTTTGGTGAAAAAGACTGTTGCTATTGTTTGGCGCCAAATACCGCCATATTTGCCGCCATATTCGCGCCCTGAGGCGCTGGAGAAGAAGGTGGGCGTACCTGAAGGAGCGCGCAAAGTCTTGGACACGCCCCCGGCTCTGACTCAGCGGCAGGTCCTGCGACAGGAAGTGGACGCTCTGACATCAGAGCGCCTGCGACGAAGGTCCTGTTCCTACTGCTGTGCCTGGGAAATAGCAGCTTCTGAAACCGGTAGGCTCCGTTTAACCAAGGGGGCGCTAATATGTTGCAACAACCGGCCGACAGTGCGGCCCCAGCCGGAGGACCCGACTCCGCACCGCGTGGCGTTGTAGCGCCAGATGGGGGCGCAGGCCCAGCACTCAGTCCGGTGGTCCCGCTCATGCCACTAACGCTTCCATATATGCCTGGGGCGAAATGGCTTCCCCAGTACAGCGGCGAGCCAGGCACTTTAGCAGGATTCAAACGGAAGATATGCAGTGTCCTGGAAATGTACTCTATGTCTGAGAGGCAAAAAGCTGCAGTATTAATAGGGCAGCTAACTGGCGCTGCTGAGAGAGAAGTGGAGACTTGGGCTACCACGGACCAGGAGTTGGTGCCTGCAATCCTCTTAAAGTTACAGGCCATTTTTGAAGATCGCACCGAAACAGATCTCCGGATGGCATTCTATAACTGTTCACAGCAACCAAGTGACAGCATAAGGGACTATGCCTGCCGACTACAAGGGGCCCTGAGAGCCCTCAAGCAGGTTAATACCATAAGTGTCATTGATGAAAATAAGATGCTGAAAGAACAATTTGTGCAGGGACTGAGGTCCCAAGCGGAACGCAGAACTGTGAATTGGTGGTCTTTAGATCACCCTGATGCTACCTTTGATGCCCTAAAGGACATGGCAATAAAAGGACTGCGGCCCCTGGGCAAACCTGAGGTGGCAACCCAACATCGTCAGGGTGAAGTCACTCTGGAGCCGGCGGCAACCCCCTTTTCCTCGCTAGTGGCCGAAACCAAAACGCAGGTGACACCCCCTAGTGAATTGGACTGTCTGCGCTCAGAGGTGCGCCAGCTGACTAAAAATCTGGCTGCTGTGATGAGTGCCCTGCAGCTGCGGAAAGAGGAAGAAGGGAAGATCTTATTAGCTGATTGCCCAGAAGACGTCCCGTGGATGAACCGGAGAAGAAGGAAGACGTCGCCCCCCCGGAGGAGGACAACGCCACCCTCAGGAGCGACCTCTGATCAACACCCTCCTCGTCGGGAGATCACCTGTTACCGATGCAACCGGAAAGGTCATATGTCTCCACAGTGTCCTTTAAACGGGCAGAACCTGGGTCCGAGGGCCAACACCCAGGAGGAGACCCGTCAGGCCCCCTAGACTGGAACCGCAGGTATGTGGGTGGACGACCCTACCTGTCTATCATTCTAGATGGTATTGCTGTTCCGGCATTGTTAGACACTGGGTCCCAGGTGACCCTAATACCTGATGCCCTATATACTAAGTTCTGGTCAATGGACAGTCTTAAACCCCCGAGCCCTGACTTTACCGTGTATGCTTCTAATGGTCTTCCTGTAGAAGTACTCGGGACAAAATGTGTAGATGTGAAAGTGGGCAGAGAGGAGTTGAAAGACCAGGGGCTTCTGGTAGTAAAGACTGTAAATGAGGAGAACGGTTTAAATATAATTTTGGGTACTAACATTATCAGTAATTGTTTGGGAGAAGTTGTGTTCTTACTCCAACAGCTCGCTGAGATTGCCCGACCAAGGCAGAAAGGAGTAATCCAAAGAGAGATCCGGGCCCTGGTGTGTCAGCAGCAAGCGAAGCTTACAGACGGCGAAATTGGTAATGTACGGGTCACTGACTCGAATCCCATTGTGATACCCCCAATGAGTGAAATGATAATCTGGTGCAGGGCAGCCATAGGTCTGAGAGGACAGAATTACCAAGCTGTAGTAGAACCCCACCATTCAGAACATAGACCTACACTTATGACTGCTAGGGGAGTAGTGGAAGTGGTGAATGGAAGAGTACCGGTACGGCTCCTCAACTGGGGAGATGATGAGGTAAACTTACCCCGTTATGCAACCATTGCTAAACTACATGCTGTTGACAATAATTCTATTCTCCCGGCTGAGTCCTTAGACTCCCGCCAAATAGCGGAGGACAATGACCCGGCAACCCAGGTGGCGGAATGGTGTCAGCAACTCCATGTTGGGACGGACACCACTCCCGCTCACCAGAAGCAAGGGGTATTACGGGTGGTGCAAGAGTACGCCCAAGTATTTAGCAAGAATCCACTTGATTTTGGGATAATTAAGGGAGTACAACATCATATCCCTACAGGCAGTCATCCTCCCATCAAAGAGCGGTATAGGCCTATACCCCCAGCCCATTATCAGAAGGCTAAGGAAATGTTGCGAGATATGAAAGAAGCCGGAGTAATCAGGGATAGTTGTAGTCCCTGGGCAGCACCTCTAGTCCTGGTTAGAAAGAAAGATGGTAGCTTGAGAATGTGTGTGGATTACAGGCAGGTGAACCGCATAACACACAAGGATGCATACCCGTTACCACGTATAGAGGAGTCATTAGCTGCTCTGAAAACGGCTAACTACTTTTCTACCCTTGATCTGACTAGTGGATACTGGCAAGTGGCTGTGGCTGAGGAGGATCGTGAGAAAACGGCTTTCACCACCCCAATGGGGCTCTGTGAGTTCGACAGAATGCCGTTTGGGCTCAGCAGTGCCCCAGGAACATTTCAGAGAGTGATGGAGAACTGCCTGGGACATCTCAATTTTGAAACCGTGCTGCTATACTTAGACGACGTCATCGTGTACTCCAAGACATATGAGGACCATCTGAAGCACCTGGCAGAAGTATTTGAGTCCCTGTCCAGGTACGGGATGAAGTTGAAACCCTCAAAATGCCATCTACTCAAACAGAAGGTACAATATTTGGGGCACATCGTCAGTTCGGAAGGAGTAGCACCGGACCCAGAGAAAGTCACTGCCATCCAGAAGTGGCCAGAGCCGAAGAACCTCAAGGAAGTGCGACAGTTCCTGGGACTAACGGATTACTACAGAAGGTTCGTGAAAGATTACACGAAGAAGGCAGCGCCTCTACAGGACCTCCTAGTAGGCCAATCCCTAAAGAGCAGAAATCCTCCCTTCAATTGGGGTAAGGAACAGGCTGAAGCATTCCAAAAGATGAAAGAGATCCTTACAGGCGATGAGATCTTGACGTATCCTGATTACAGCCAACCGTTCCTGCTGTACACCGATGCTAGTAATGAAGGTTTAGGAGCAGTTCTCAGTCAGAAGCAGAATGGCCAAGAAAAAGTCATCGCTTATGCCAGCAGAAAACTCAGGCCAACTGAGAGGAATCCGGAAAATTATAGCAGCTTCAAGCTGGAGTTTCTGGCGCTGGTCTGGGCCATTACTGAAAGATTTAAGCACTATCTGGCCTCCAACAAGTTCACGGCGTACACAGACAACAACCCGCTAACGCACCTGGAAACGGCCAAGTTGGGCGCCATGGAGCAGCGTTGGATGGCTCGGTTGTCTAATTACCAGTTTACTATCAAGTACCGGGCAGGCCGAAAGAATGCTAATGCTGACGCATTGTCCCGAATGCCGCATGACTCTGACACGGAGGAAGAATCGGACGACCTGGAAGAAATTGAGCTACCTGCGTTCCATCGAAATGGGGTAGTCCACGAGCATCGAGTCTACAGAAAGCAGTATGGTGCAACGTTAAATCCTTTACCCCATCACAGCTGGAAAGAGACTCAGGACAGCGATCCAGTGGTCAGCCGTATCAAGGAGTTGTTAAGACAGGAGGGTTCCTCCTTGGAAAAAGATGCACCTATGTCAGCAAAGCTCCTGTGGAACGAGAGAAGCAGGTTATTCCTATACCGCGAGAAGTTGTGCAGGAGATACGTCAATCCCAGGACCCACGAGATGGTCTGGCAAATAGTGGTCCCCAAGGCAGACGTCCAAATGGTGTTGGAAGCATACCATGATCAAGCAGGACACTTTGGCTGGAGAAAGCTGGAGACCCTGTTGAGGTGCCGGTTCTATTGGGTAGGGATGCGCAGCTCCATTGAGAGGTGGTGTCGGAACTGTGGACCCTGTGGTCTCAGAAGAAAGGACTACGGTAGTCAGAGGACACCCCTGCAGCCTATCCGGACGACTCGTCCCTTGGAGATTGTGACCCTGGACCACGTCAAACTGTCGCCAAGTAGATCTGGATACTCATACGCCTTGACCATGGTGGACCATTACTCTAGATTTCTGGTGGTTGTACCAGTTAAGGATCAGACAGCAGTGACGGCAGCAAAAACCTTTCAAGCAAGCTTCTGCAGACCGCATGGGTATCCGGAGCAAGTATTAACCGATCAAGGACCTGCTTTCGAAGCTGATCTATTCAAGGAATTCTGTCACATGTATGGGTGTAAGAAAATTAGAACAACACCATACCATCCTCAAACCAACGGTCTTTGCGAGAAAATGAACCACATTATCCTTGATTTGTTGAAATCCATACCGTTGGAAGACAGAAATCGATGGCCGGACTTACTACCTGATTTGGTTGACTTGTATAACCATATACCTGTAAGTTCCACTAACTGCACTCCAGCCTATCTTATGAGAGCAAGGCCCGGAAGACTACCAATGGATTTAGAACTTGGAGTGGTAGAACCAGAGGCAGATGACGCTATTGAAAACTGGGACATCAATCGGCAAGAGCAATACAGAAGAGTGCAAGTCTGTGTAGAAGAAAGTCTCAACAAGGTACGGGAAAAACAGGAAGATATTTACAACAGGAATGCTCCTGCCAAGCCTTTGATGCCTGGAGAAGTGGTATTGAAAAGGAAAAGGAAAATGCACAAATTGGATAACCAGTGGGAGCAAGAACCCTACGTCGTACAAGATTCCAAATATGACAATAGAAAAGTTTGTATCATCAGTAAGGACTGAGGAAGAACAATATCCACTGTGTCCAGAGACCATTTGAAATTGTGTCCAGAACCCTTAAAGTTTCGTGAAGAGAACTCTGTCATCAATCAAGAAGAAAGAAAAGAAGAGGTCATACACACGGATCTGGGAGATTTCCCTGCAGATTGGCCGAGACTGGGAGATGCTGTAATAATTCCGGTGTTGCAATTTTATCAGCCACAAGAGGAAGTTCTACCTCCAGTTGTGCCCATGGTGCCAGTTGAGCCAGTTCAGGAGTTACCTACTCCAGCAGCACCCCAACCTGCGGAACCTCAAGAGGAAGAATCATCGGAAGCAGCGCCCCATGCTATGGGAACCCCTGGTGAAGCTGACTCACACCGCCCAGCCATCAGTACGCTTGCCAGATCCATAGAAAGATTGAGGCAGTTCTATAGTTTGCCGTTACGTAGAACAGTTGGGTTAGAGATTAATATACCTGAAGCTACTCCACGTAGATCAGAACGTACAACGAAAGGGAAGATACCTATTCGTTATCAAAAGTAGTCCTAGCAAACTAGTTTACTAAGTATGGATAATTGTATAAAAGTATTGTTATGATATGTAAATTACTTGAAAATGTTTCATGATGGACTCTGAGGCTGAGGACTGAGCCAGCCCAAGAACTGATCTTGTATATAGTTGCACTTTGTGCATTCTCTACCAGCACATCTACCTCTGAACATAAAACCCGTATGGTGAGGCACTGAGTGAGGTCTGCATTCAGATGTCCTGCAGCCCACCCAGGACCCACGTTGAAGGTTTGGTGCGGGTCCTTCACAAGAATATTGTCATCTATTTATATGAAAATGTCTATTTAGTATTTTGTATTTTTCTATGCCTATTGTTATAATGCAACGTTCAAGAAATCCGTACCTCCCTGATGGGAAGAGTTTAAAATGTTACTTGTTTAAATGGAAAACAAAATGTCTTTCTTCTTATATTTCACAGCCCGGGAGTGCTGTATTTTACCAAGGGGGAATGTGTAGCCCTGGTATGTAAGGCACACAGGATCTGGAGAATGCACAGTAAGGTAACAGTTAAAGCTTGACACTCACTTACACTTCAGACACACCCACAGGGGTGTATAGGGGAGTGACGTGTAGCACAGGAGAGAGTCTGTCTAGCTTCCTGTCATCGTACAGAGCAGTCAGGGCTAGTTCTTCTCAGACAGTGAGGATTCCTGTCAGAGCTCTGGGTGAGCAGAAGATTAGTTCCTGCCAATTCAACGAAGTGGAGTCTAGTAACGGATGACTAGTTATCATCCCGAGTCTAGTCAGAGTTACCTTTTACTCAGTCTGAACTTTGAGGAAACTGAGAGTTACTCAGTGAGACCAAGGAAGAAAACTGACTTTCTATCTTCACGCTTCAGTGCTACATTGAAAGCAGAAGCAGGGCGAAGGGCATAGTGGGAAGGATTCAGAAGTGCCTTAAGGATCGGATTATCCTGCACATTGTCACCGGTCACTGGGGACCGAAGCGTCACTATAGCTCCAGGCATAGTGATAGAAAAGCCAGAGTCTTACTGGACCTTAGGTTGCAGAAAGCCGCCCTTAGAGAGCCAGTACGTAACCGAGTCAGGAGAACAAGACTTCTGAGTCCGGCGCGCGGCAAAAGAAAGTACTTAGTTCACCACTTATAAGGCTCTATCACAAAACCGGCCGGGCAGTACAGCTAGTGGGAAAAGCTGAAAACTATAGAGTTAACTTAGCTACAGGCAAGCTTGGACTCACTCATCATTTGGAAAGAGAAGGAGGCCTGTAACCTGCTCAACTGTTACCGCTACGTGCATTCATCCACCCCGAACAGCCTCCCTGGGACCTGCCTGAACAACTTGAAGTAAAAGGTATGGAAAGAAGCTTCTATGTGTGAGACTGAGTTATTTGATTGCATCCCTGCACAACCCCACCATAACTATCGACCTGAGGGAAGAGTCCCACCTGTAGGGGACCCGACATCTAGCTGCCCCACCATCCCCTCAGAGATCTACAGCAGCGCTGGTCTTAGTGATCAGAGAACTACAGGTGGCGTCACGAACTGTATATATATACCTATCCCCTGTAAATATCCCCCCCAACATACGCCTGACCGCCAGGGCCACAGACCGAGCCAGCGCTACCTGTGACAACCCCATAGACTTCCATGGGCTCGGCTCTGAGTACCCCATTGCTCTGGTAAACCACAATTGTGGTGCGGGTCAAGACATACACACTCTGTCGGGTCGAGTGAACATCAAACTCAACAATCTTGCGTTGGAGCAGCGGAAAACAGATGCTGTGGATTGGATCGCTTTGGTCAAGGATTCCATTAATTCTTGTAAGTATAGGCATTGCAAGAGAAGTGTTATCTGGAGCTGAAAGCCTGAAGGAGCCCAAACTACCATTCTGGTTCAAGATGGCACCGAGTTTAGAAATGGTACATGGTAGGTGGGGAGCACATATTCAGATTTTGCATTGGGAATCAAAAGCGACAAAGGAGCTGAATCCAGATTTGTCCACTATTACTTTTACATAAATTTAATTAAAGGATTTGTCTCATGATTGACCTTTGGGAGTGCACTGTTCATATGCTTCTCAACTACCTGACCAGATTGCCGGAGCGCAGGGGCACAGAAGCTGACCATATTGGAGGAGTGCAGGGGCACAGAAGCTGACCAGGTTGGAGGAGTACAGGGGCACAGAAGCTGGTCAGATTGGAGGAGCGCAGGGTCACAGAAGTTGACCACATTGGAGGAGCGCAGGGGCACAGAAGTTGACCACATTGGAGGAGCGCAGGGGTACAGAAGCTAACCAGATTGGAGGAGTGCAGGGACACAGAAGCTGACCAGATTGGAGGAGTGCATGGACACAGAAGGTGGTCAGATTGGAGGAGTGCAGGGGCACAGAAGTTGACCACATTGGAGGAGCGCAGGGGTACAGAAGCTGACCAGACTGGAGGAGTGCAGGGACAAAGAAGCTGGCCAGATTGGAGGAGTGCAGGGGCAGAGAAGCTGCCCAGATTAGAGGAGTGCAGGGGCAGAGAAGCTGCCCAGATTGGAGGAGTGCAGGGGCAGAGAAGCTGCCCAGATTGGAGGAGTGCAGGGACAAAGAAGCTGCCCAGATTGGAGGAGTGCAGTGACACAGAAGCTGGCCAGATTGGAGGAGTGCAGTGACACAGAAGCTGGTCAGATTGGAGGAGTGCAGGGGCAGAGAAGCTGACCAGATTGGAGGAGTGCAGGGACAAAGAAGCTGGCCAGATTGGAGGAGTGCAGGGACACAGAAGCTGGTCAGATTGGAGGAGTGCAGGGGGAGAGAAGCTGCCCAGATTGGAGGAGTGCAGGGACACAGAAGCTGGCCAGATTGGAGGAGTGCAGTGACACAGAAGCTGGCCAGATTGGAGGAGTGCATGGACACAGAAGCTGGTCAGATTGGAGGAGTGCAGGGGCAGAGAAGCTGACCAGATTGGAGGAGTGCATGGACACAGAAGCTGGTCAGATTGGAGGAGTGCAGGGGCAGAGAACCTGACCAAATTGGAGGAGCGCAGGGACACAGAAGCTGCCCAGATTGGAGGAGTGCAGTGACACAGAAGCTGGCCAGATTGGAGGAGTGCATGGACACAGAAGCTGGTCAGATTGGAGGAGTGCAGGGGCAGAGAAGCTGACCAGATTGGAGGAGTGCAGGGACAAAGAAGCTGGCCAGATTGGAGGAGTGCAGGGACACAGAAGCTGGTCAGATTGGAGGAGTGCAGGGGCAGAGAAGCTGCCCAGATTGGAGGAGTGCAGGGACACAGAAGCTGGCCAGATTGGAGGAATGCAGGGACACAGAAGCTGGTCAGATTGGAGGAGTGCAGGGGCAGAGAAGCTGCCCAGATTGGAGGAGTGCAGAGGCACAGAAGCTGACCAGATTGGAGGAGCGCAGGGGCACAGAAGTTGACCACATTGGAGGAGCGCAGGGGTACAGAAGCTGCCCAGATTGGAGGAGTGCAGGGACACAGAAGCTGGCCAGATTGGAGGAGTGCAGGGACACAGAAGCTGGTCAGATTGGAGGAGTGCAGGGGCACAGAAGCTGACCAGATTGGAGGAGCGCAGGGACACAGAAGCTGACCAGATTGGAGGAGCGCAGGGGCACAGAAGTTGACCACATTGGAGGAGCGCAGGGGTACAGAAGCTGCCCAGATTGGAGGAGTGCAGGGACACAGAAGCTGGCCAGATTGGAGGAGCGCAGGGACACAGAAGCTGCCCAGATTGGAGGAGTGCAGGGACACAGAAGCTGACCAGATTGGAGGAGCGCAGGGGCACAGAAGCTGGCTAGATTGGAGGAGCGCAGGGACACAGAAGCTGACCAGATTGGAGGAGCGCAGGGACACAGAAGCTGACCAGATTGGAGGAGCGCAGGGACACAGAAGCTGACCAGATTGGAAGAGCGCAGTGAGTCGCACTTAGTACCAGGGCAATGGGGTACTCGGCACCGAGCCCATGAAAGTCTATGGGGTTTGTCACTGGCAGCGGGACTCGGTCCGTGGCCCTGGGCGCTCATACGATTGGGGATATTTACAGGGGATTTGTAATAGTTCGTGACGCCACCTGTGGTATCTGGTTAATTGGACCAGCGCTGCTATAAGGACTTTCACAGGGGATGTTATGGGGCAGCTGGGTGGTAAGTCTCCCACAGGTGAGACTGGTCCCTGGAAGTCTATGGTGATGATGATGCAGGGTGTAGTAAGAATTCAGTCACACACAATGCAGCTTCTTTTCATACCTTTTACTGGTAGATGGTTCAAGCAGATCCCGGGGAGCTGGTCGGGGTGGAGAATGCACATTCGGGTAACCGCTGAGCAGGTTAGAGGCCTCCTTTACTTCGTATATCTCAGAGTCCAAACTTGCATGAAGCGAAGTTAACTCTACAATCTCCAGCTTTCTCAATAGCTGTAATGCCCGGCCAACATTGTGGTGGAAACTTCTAAGTGGTGAGAACTAAGTCTATATTTGCTGATCAGGCTAGACTCCTGTTCTCCCTGTCTCCGGTTACGTATCAGCGCTTGGGCTGCTCTCTGCGACCTGTAGTCCAGATAGCCTCCGAGTATCTTGTTACTATGCTTGAAACTCTAGCAACGCTTCGGACCCCGGTGTCCGGTTATTTAGTGCAGGCAATCCAATACCTGAAGCACTTCTCTATGTCTTCTCCACTGCGCCCTTCGCCCTGCTTTTGCTCTTTGCATAAGCACTTGTAGCTTTCGATGGAAATGTCAGCTTTCTCCAGAGCTCGCTGATCAGCTCTCAGTTTCCTCCTTGTTTCAGCTTCTGTTGAGGTACTGATTAAGGGTAGCTCTGACTAGGCTAGGATGATTCACTTCACCCGTACTAGCCTCCACTTCCTTGTCAGGTGAGCTACGCTAGCTCTGCGAGGATTCAGTCCTCTCTCCTAGTCCAGACTGAACTGGCACTGAACTGCACTGTCCTAAGACAGGAAACTGACTGGTCTGCACTGTCCTGAGACAGGAAGCTTGACTCAGCTCTGGCTGAACTGATCTGTCCGAAGACAGGAAACTATCTGACTCTGCTACGTGTCACTACCTCCTATACCCCTGGTGGGTGTGTCTGAAAGTGTGAGTGACGTGAATGATAACAAGCTTTTGCGGTTACCTTCCTGTGCATTCTCCTGGATTTTATGTGTGCCTTACATAGCTGGGCCACACATCCCCCCTTGGTTTAACACAGCACTCCCGGGCTGTAAAAGACAAAAAGAACATTTTGTTTTGCATTAACAACAACATTATAACTCTTCCCATCCGGGAGGTACGAATTCTTGAACGTTACTATTTGTACAATAAAGAATACAAAAGTATCAAAATATCAAGACATTTTCATATATACTAGATACTTGTGGAGGACCCGCACCAAAAACCTCCCACGTGGGTCCTGGGTGGGCTGCAGGACATTTGACTGCAGACCTCACTCTAGGCCCACCATACGGGTTTTTCTTCAGAGGTAGATAGTAATGGTTTCATGTCAAACCAAGATAATGCACCGAAGCGCAACTATTTACAAGACAAGTTCTTGGGCTGGCACAGTCCACAGCCACGCAGTCCATGAGCATGGAAAAGACACATTTCAAATAATTACATTAATACTTTTTCAAACTTTATACAATTTTTCAGATGCAATAAACCCTGTCTGGGTCTTGCTAACTAGTCTACTAGGACTACTCCTGATAGCGAATAGGTAGTTTACCTTTAGTGATACGTTCTGACCTACGTGGGGTAGCGTCAGGTATAGTAGTCTCTAACCTTTCTGTTCTGCGTAACGGCAAACTATAGACACGACTCCACCTCTCTAGGGACCTGGCAAGCATGCTAGTGACTGGAGGAGGCTGTACTGCTTCACCAGCTTCACCAGAGGACTCCACTTCTTGTGGTGCTGCTTCTTGCGGGTCCGCTGCTTGGGGTTCTGATGGTTGAGGGTCTGCCGGAACAGGTTCTTCTGGAACTGGCTCAACTGGCACAATTGGTATGACCGGTTGTAGAGACTCCTCTTGCGGTTGATAAAACTGCAGCACAGGAATAATTACAGCGTCTCTTCAAATCTGGGCCAATCCGCAGGTAAATCTCCCAAATCCGTGTGTATGACCGCTTCAGCATTTTCTTTCTGATTGACAACAGGGTTTCTTCACGGAGCTTTAATGGGCAAGGACACAACTTTAAATGATCTCTGGACACCGTTGCCGTCGTTTTTCCTCCATCCTTACTAATGGTACAGACCTTTCTGTTATCAAAATTGGAATTTTGCACGACGTAAGGCTCCTGTTCCCACTGATCATCCAACTTGTGTGTTCTTCTTTTCCTTTTGAGCACCATTTCTCCAGGCATTAAAGGCTTAGCGGGAGCATTTTTGTTATAGTTCTTCTCTTGCTTTTCTCTTACTTTGTTGAGACTGTCTTCTACGCAGGCTTGTACTCGCTTGTACTGTTCCTGTCGAGTTCTGTCCCAATCTTCAACACTGTCATCAGCCTCTGGTTCTACACTCCCAGCTCCAAATCCATTGGCAGTCTTCCAGGTCTTGCTCTCATAAGGTAGGCTGGAGTGCAGTTGGTGGAACTGACTGGTATGTGGTTGTACAAGTCAACCAGGTCAGGTAACAAGTCTGGCCACCGATTTCTTTCTTCCAGGGGTACAGTTTTCAGTAAATCCATGACAATGTGATTCATCTTTTCACAAAGGCCGTTGGTCTGAGGGTGGTATGGTGTTGTTCTGATCTTTTTGCATCCATACAATTGACAGAATTCCTGAAACAGTTCAGCTTCAAAGGCTGGACCTCGATCAGTCAGTACCTGCTCTGGATATCCGTGTGGTCTGCAGAAACTTGCTTGGAAGACCTTGGCTGCTGTCTCTGCTGTCAGATCTTTGACAGGGGCGACCACCAGGAATTTGGAATAATGATCCACCATGGTCAGGGCATACGAATATCCTGACCTGCTTGGGGACAACTTAATGTGATCCAATGCTACGATCTCCAGAGGACGAGTCGTCCGGATAGGCTGCAAGGGTGCTCTCTGACTATGATAGTCTTTTCGTCTGAGACCACAGGGTCCACAGTTCCGGCACCACTTCTCGATGGAGCTGCGCATCCCTACCCAGTAGAACCGACACCTCAACAGGGTCTCCAGCTTTTTCCAGCCAAAGTGTCCTGCTTGATCGTGGTAGGCTTCCAACACCATTTGGATGTCTGCTCTGGGCACCACTATCTGCCAAACCATCTCGTGGGTCCTTGGGTCGACGTATCTCCTGCACAACTTCTCTCGGTATATGAACAACCGGCTTCTTTCATTCCACAGGAGCTTTGCTGGCATGGATGCATCTTTCTCCAAGGAGGAACCTTCCTGTTTTATCAGCTCCTTAACACGGCTGACCACGGGATCGCTGTCCTGAGTCTCTTTCCAGCTGTGATGAGGTAACGGGTTCAACATCTCACCACACCGCTTCCTGTAGACTCGTTGCTCTTGGACCATCCCATTTCGGTGGAACGCAGGTAGCTCAATTTCTTCCAGATCGTCTGACTCTTCCTCTGTGTCAGATTCATGCGGCATTCTGGACAAGGCGTCCGCGTTGGCATTTTTACGGCCTGCCCTGTACTTGATGGTAAACTGGTAATTTGACAACCGAGCCATCCAACGTTGCTCCATGGCTCCCAGCTTGGCTGTTTCCAGATGCGTCAAGGGGTTATTGTCTGTAAACGCAGTGAACCTGTTAGAGGCAAGGTAATGTTTAAATCTTTCGGTAATGGCCCAGACCAGCGCCAGGAACTCCAGTTTGAAGCTGCTATAGTTTTCCGGATTCCTCTCAGTTGGCCTGAGTTTTCTGCTGGCATACGCGATGACTTTTTCTTGGCCGTTCTGCTTCTGACTGAGGACCGCTCCTAATCCTTCGTTACTGGCATCTGTGTATAGCAGGAACGGTTGGCTGTAATCTGGGTAGGCTAAGATTTCATCGCCGGTAAGGATCTCTTTCATCTCTTTGAATGCCTCAGCTTGTTCTTTTCCCCAATTAAATGGAAGGCTTCTGCTCTTAAGAGGTTGTCCTACCAGGAGGTCCTGTAAAGGCGCCGCCTTCTTAGTGTAATCTTTCACGAACCTCCTGTAGTAACCTGTTAATCCCAGGAACTGACGCACCTCCTTTAAGTTCTTCGGCTCTGGCCATTTCTGAATAGCTGTGACCTTCTCGGGGTCCGGCGCTACTCCTTCGGAACTGACAATGTGTCCCAAGTACTGTACCTTCCGTTTGACCAGGTGGCATTTAGAGGGCTTTAGTTTCATCCCAAACTTGGACAATGACTCAAATACCTCCGCCAGGTGCTTCAGATGATCTTCATATGTCTTAGAGTACACAATTACGTCGTCCAAGTACAGCAGCACAGTTTCGAAGTTGAGATGTCCCAGACAGCTCTCCATCACCCTCTGGAATGTTCCTGGGGCACTGCTGAGACCAAACGGCATTCTGTCGAACTCGCAGAGTCCCATTGGGGTGGTGAAAGCAGTTTTCTCCCGGTCCTCCTCAGCCACAGCTACTTGCCAGTACCCACTAGTAAGGTCGAGGGTAGAAAAGTAGTTAGCCGTTTTCAGAGCAGCTAAGGATTCCTCTATACGTAGTAATGGGTATGCATCTTTATGTGTTATACGATTTACTTGTCTATAATCCACACACATTCGCATGCTACCATCCTTTTTCTTCACTAGAACCAGAGGTGCTGCCAGGGGCTACAACTATCCCTTATCACCCCGGCTTTCTTCATGTCATGCAGCATTTCCTTAGCTTTCTGATAGTGGGCTGGAGGTATAGGCCTGTACCGCTCTTTGATGGGAGGATGACTGCCTGTAGGGATATGATGCTGTACTCCCTTAATGGTCCCAAAATCAAGTGGGTGCTTGCTAAATACTTGTGCGTACTCTTGTACCACCCGTAGTACCCCCTGTTTCTGGTGGACGGAAGTGGTGTCTGTCCCAATATGAAGCTGCTGACACCAGTCCGCTACCGGGGTTGCCGGATCATTATCCTCCGCTGATTGGCGGGAGGCTAAGGACTCGGTTGTGAGGATAGAATTATTATCTACGGCATGTAATTTAGCAACTGTAGCATAACGTGGCAAATTTACTTCATCGTCCCCCCAGTTGAGAAGTCGTACTGGTACTCTCCCATTTACTACTTCCACTATCCCTCTAGCAATCATGAGTGTAGGTCTGTGTTCTGAGCGATGGGGCTCTACTACTGCTTGGTAGTTCTGTCCCCTCAGACATATGGCTGCTCTACACCATATTAGCATTTCACTCATTGGGGGTATCACAATGGGGTTCGGGTCCGTGACCCGTACATTACCGATTTCACCATCTGTAAGCTTCGCTTGCTGCTGGCACATCAGGGCCCGGATCTCCCTCTGGATCACTCCCTTCTGCTTTGGCTTGGCAACTTCAGCGAGCTGTTGGAGCAAAAACACAACTTCTCCCAGACAGTTACTGATAACGTTAGTACCTAGTATCACATTTAAGGCATTCTCCTCATTTACAGTCTTTACCACTAAAAGTCCCTGATCCTTCAGCTCCACCCTGCCCACTTTTACATTTACGTTTTTGGCTCCAATTACTTCAACAGGGAGACCATTGGTGGCGTACACTGTCAAGTCAGGGTTTGGGGGCTGGAGACTGTCCATGGACCAAAATTTATTGTAAAGGACATCAGGTATGATGGTCACCTGAGATCCAGTGTCCAGCAGTGCAGGGATTGCAATCCCGTCCAGAATCATGGACAGGTAGGGCCGTCCACCCACGAACCTGCGATTCCAGTCTAAGGGGCCTGATGAGTCTACTCCTGGGTGTTGGCCCTCTGACCCAGGATCGGCTCGTTTAAAGGACATTGCTGAGCCATATGACCTTTTTGGTTGCAGCGGTAGCAGACGATCTCCCGGCGAGGATGGTGTTGATCAGGAGTCGCTCCTGGGGGTGGCGTGGTCCTCCTCCGGTGTGGCGACGTCCTCCATTTCCTCCGGTTCATCCAAGGGACATCCTCCTGACAGTCGGCTAGTAGGATCTTCCCTCCTTCCTCTTTCCGCAGTTGCAGGGCCTCCATTACAGTGGCCAAGTTCTTAGTCAGCTGGCGCACTTCTGAGCGCAGACATTCCAACTCACTAGGGGGCGCCACCTGCATTGTAGCTTCTGCCACCTGCGGGGAAAAGGTGGGTACTGCCGGCTTTAGAATGGCTTCACCCGGGTGATACTGATTTGCCACCTCAGGCTTTTCCAGGGGTCGCAGTCCCTTTATTGCCATGTCCTTTAGAGCATCAAAAGTGGCATCTGGATGATCCAAGGACCACCAGTTTACAGTCCTGCCTTCCTCTGGAGACCTCAGTCCCCGCACGAATTGCTCTTTTAACATTTGGCTCTCATCAATGGGACTTGTGGGGTTAGCCTGTTTGAGAGCTCGCAGGGCCCCCTGTAGTCGGCAGGCGTAGTCCCTAATACTGTCACTCGGTCCTGGAAGCACTGATAAAATGCCATCCGGAGATCCGTTTCTGTGTGGTCCTCGAAGATGGCCTGTAGCTTTAAGAGAATCGCAGGTACCGACTCCTGGTCTGCAATGGGCCAAGTCTCTACTTCTCTCTCAGCCGCACCAGCTAACTGTCCTATTACCACAGCAGCTTTTTGCTTCTCAGTCATTGAGTACATATCCAGAATACTACATATCTTCCGTTTAAACCCTGGTAGGGTGTCTGGCTCACCGCTGTACTGAGGGAGCCACTTCGCTCCTGGCATGTATGGGAGGGTTAGCGGCATGAGCGGGACCACCGGGCCAGGTGAGGGGCCCGCACCTCCATCCTGCACTACAATGCCAAGCGGTGGGCTATTGGGGCCTCCGGCGGGGGCCGCTCCGTCTGCCGGTTGCTGCGACATATTGATGCCCCCTTGGTTAATCTGAGCCTACCTCTTTTACAGGCTGCAGCGTCGCAGGCACAGCGGTGGAGACAGGACCTTTTCGCTGGCGCTCTGATGATGCCGCAGTATCTTGGGATGCAGTTTGCGATGCGGATTGCAACGCAGATTGTGATGAAGTTTGCGATGCGGATTGCAATGCAGATTGTGATGCAGTTTGCGATGCGGATTGTGATGCAGATTGCGATGCGGATTGTGATGCCGTTTGCGATGTCGTTTGCGATGCAGTTCGCGATGCGGCTCGCGATGCAGATTGGGGTGCAGGTTGGGGGCGTGTCCAAGCAACAGCGCGCTTTTTCAGGTACGCCCCCTTTCTTCACCAGCGCCTGAGGGCGCGAACATGGCGGTAAAATGGCGGAATTTGGCGCCAAATACAGCAAACAGTCTTTTTCACCATAAACAGTTCAATATAGGCACACAGGACTCACAATTGCAAGTTTCGCATCCTGTTCGTGACGCCAAAGATGAGTCGCACTTAGTACCAGGGCAATGGGGTACTCGGCACCGAGCCCATGAAAGTCTATGGGGTTTGTCACTGGCAGCGGGACTCGGTCCGTGGCCCTGGGCGCTCATACGATTGGGGATATTTACAGGGGATTTGTAATAGTTCGTGACGCCACCTGTGGTATCTGGTTAATTGGACCAGCGCTGCTATAAGGACTTTCACAGGGGATGTTATGGGGCAGCTGGGTGGTAAGTCTCCCACAGGTGAGACTGGTCCCTGGAAGTCTATGGTGATGATGATGCAGGGTGTAGTAAGAATTCAGTCACACACAATGCAGCTTCTTTTCATACCTTTTACTGGTAGATGGTTCAAGCAGGTCCCGGGGAGCTGGTCGGGGTGGAGAATGCACATTCGGGTAACCGCTGAGCAGGTTAGAGGCCTCCTTTACTTCGTATATCTCAGAGTCCAAACTTGCATGAAGCGAAGTTAACTCTACAATCTCCAGCTTTCTCAATAGCTGTAATGCCCGGCCAACATTGTGGTGGAAACTTCTAAGTGGTGAGAACTAAGTCTATATTTGCTGATCAGGCTAGACTCCTGTTCTCCCTGTCTCCGGTTACGTATCAGCGCTTGGGCTGCTCTCTGCGACCTGTAGTCCAGATAGCCTCCGAGTATCTTGTTACTATGCTTGAAACTCTAGCAACGCTTCGGACCCCGGTGTCGGTTATTTAGTGCAGGCAATCCAATACCTGAAGCACTTCTCTATGTCTTCTCCACTGCACCCTTCGCCTGCTTTTGCTCTTTGCATAAGCACTTGTAGCTTTCGATGGAAATGTCAGCTTTCTCCAGAGCTCGCTGAGCAGCTCTCAGTTTCCTCCTTGTTTCAGCTTCTGTTGAGGTACTGATTAAGGGTAGCTCTGACTAGGCTAGGATGATTCACTTCACCCGTACTAACCTCCACTTCCTTGTCAGGTGAGCTACGCTAGCTCTGCGAGGATTCAGTCCTCTCTCCTACTCCAGATGAACTGGCACTGAACTGCACTGTCCTAAGACAGGAAACTGACTGGTCTGCACTGTCCTGAGACAGGAAGCTTGACTCAGCTCTGGCTGAACTGATCTGTCCGAAGACAGGAAACTATCTGACTCTGCTACGTGTCACTACCTCCTATACCCTGGTGGGTGTGTCTGAAAGTGTGAGTGACGTGAATGATAACAAGCTTTTGCGGTTACCTTCCTGTGCATTCTCCTGGATTTTATGTGTGCCTTTTACATAGCTGGGCCACACATCAGGGGCACAGGAGCTGTTCAGATTGGAGGAGCGCAGGGGCACAGGAGCTGTTCAGATTGGAGGAGCGCAGGGACACAGAAGCTGGCCAGATTGGAGGAGCGCAGGGACACAGAAGCTGACCAAATTGGAGGAGTGCAGGGACACAGAAGCTGACCAGATTGGAGGAGCGCAGGGGCACAGAAGCTGTTCAGATTGGAGGAGCGCAGGGACACAGAAGCTGACCAGACTGGAGGAGTGCAGGGACACAGAAGCTGACCAGATTGGAGGAGTGCAGGGACACAGAAGCTGACCAGATTGGAGGAGCGCAGGGACACAGAAGCTGACCAGATTGGAGGAGCGCAGGGGCACAGAAGCTGGTCAGATTGGAGGAGCGCAGTGGCATAGAAGCTGACCAGATTGGAGGACTGCAGGGTCACAGAAGCTGACCAAATTGGAGGAGCGCAGGGGCACAGATGCTGGGCAGATTGGAGGACTGCAGGGTCACAGAAGCTGACCAGATTGGAGGAGCGCAGGGGCACAGAAGCTGACCAGATTGGAGGAGTGCAGGGACACAGAAGCTGGTCAGATTGGAGGAGCGCAGGGGCACAGAAGCTGACCAGATTGGAGGAGCGCAGGGGCATAGAAGCTGACCAGATTGGAGGAGTGCAGGGACACAGAAGCTGGTCAGATTGGAGGAGCGCAGGGGCACAGAAGCTGACCAGATTGGAGGAGTGCAGGGGCATAGAAGCTGACCAGATTGGAGGAGTGCAGGGGCACAGAAGCTGGCCAGATTGGAGGAGCGCAGGGGCACAGAAGCTGACCAGATTGGAGGAGCGCAGGGGCACAGAAGCTGACCAGATTGGAGGAGTGCAGGGGCATAGAAGCTGACCAGATTGGAGGAGTGCAGGGACACAGAAGCTGGTCAGATTGGAGGAGCGCAGGGGCACAGAAGCTGACCAGATTGGAGGAGCGCAGGGGCATAGAAGCTGACCAGATTGGAGGAGTGCAGGGACACAGAAGCTGGTCAGATTGGAGGAGCGCAGGGGCACAGAAGCTGACCAGATTGGAGGAGTGCAGGGGCATAGAAGCTGACCAGATTGGAGGAGTGCAGGGGCACAGAAGCTGGCCAGATTGGGGGAGCGCAGGGGCACAGGGGCTGTTCAGATTGGAGGAGTGCAGGGGCACAGAAACTGGCCAGATTAGAGCAGCGCTTACAAGTTTTTTAGAAAAAAGCTTGTAAGAGCTGCACCCCTTTCCTAGGAGACCAGCCAAATCTGATACACTGAAGTGGTGACACAATCAAGACAACAAGCGGCATGCTCTGATAATCAAAATCACTCTGTATGTGATAAAAGACATGAATTTTTAATGAAAAGTAAATAACAAAGTTGCTTATTTTATCGAACATTTTGCAACTTTATTTGTTTAATAACATGAAAATAACCCTGGACCTCAATTTATAACAATACAAAATTGAAAACGTTATTGTAACAAACTGGAAAAATCCTCAATAAGATGCAATTCATATCTGCACCACTAGGTGGCCACAATAAAGACACAGACAGCATAAACATCTCCCAACAGAATATCATAAAATATTTTATTTTATATCTCTGGATCTGCTGACTCAAGAGGAAAAGTAAACTACACATAGGCTTATCTTCACGCATGCATATATAGATTGAGATCTGGAAGTCCAGAGAATTTTCGGTTTATAAACACGAGTAGGAAAGGGTTAAGCCATCCTTCGACAATCTTGGCAATATTCTGTAAACCTGTGAAAAGCCGAGCAATATCTTATATTGGATGTGGTTGAGCGGTCAAAAATAAAGTAACATTCAATGTCAAAAACCTCTGGAAAATGAGGAACATCTTAAAAACCCTTCGACAGCCCCAGGGGACGGCTGGTAGCAGAGCAGATATGTGGCTTTCTGCGTGAGACGATGGCTGCTCGGAGCATGTAAAGTGACCTTAAATATACATGTTAAGCGAGAGCTCCGCGGGCGGATGGCGGCCGGGGAATTGACTGAGGTCATGTGTTTTCATTCCGAAGTCAGTTTAAATTACCCCGGTGGTTTTTTAATAGCTTGATCAAAACACAAATCGGAACAGAATGAACCAAACAGACAGAAGAACAGCACAAAGGCAAATCCCCTGAAGGCAACGAGCGAGAGGTAAAGCCACAAGACTCAGCTGCCGAGTGGGGGAAGTGACATTTCTATTTGTCAATTGATCTGTCCCTTCCATTTCTCACCGTGACTGGAAATTAATTAGAATGCTAATTACATGGAGGGGGGCGAGCCTGTGAAGGGTCGTTCTGCTTCAGGGAATCAAAATTGTAAATTTGCAAATTCATGGTCTGGTCTATAGGAAACGAAAAAAAAATAATATGCAGAATACTGGATTTAATGGGAATGGTCAGTACTAAAGGGAAAATTGAGTATAAGTTCTACTTCCTTCGGCACGCCTTGCAAAAGCGGTAATCTGTAAGTAAGCACTTAGCCTAAAGGCCCGCCCCCGAGGAGCTGCATTTCTGCCAAAAGTTGCCAATTTTTAAACTGGTGATCAGGTCCTCCTGTATATATGATTTATCTGCCCAGCTGAAAAATGCAGACCTGTCAGTGTGTGCTCTTTTAGACATTTTATTTATTACAACTCTATGTTGTGCAATCCCTGATTTCACACATCAGTTTTTTATAGTCTCGCGCTTGAAAATCAGTCCATGCTTTTTTTTTTTTTAAATGTGTGGGACCGATTTTTGCTCC
>JARQOD010000002.1:639174943-639196942 GCA_033576555.1 Oophaga sylvatica | reverse complement strand
TCCCCCCACCATATGTTCCGTCCCCGGGGGTATAAGGGAAACCCCCCTTTCCCCACTTTTAAGACTTTTTAAATTTTTTTTGGAAAAGTTGGGGGGGTTTCTTATCCCCGGGGGAAAAAAAGGTAAATATTTTTTTTTTTTTACTTTTTCTTATTACAACACAAAAATTTAAATATTATAAACAAAAACCCCCCAAAAAAAAAGTTTACGTTTTTTTAAGAAATTTAAACCCCCCTTTTCAAGAAAAGGGCAAAAAAAGGAACCTGATAATTTATCATTCCCTTTTTCTGAAATTAAACCTTTTTTATTTATTTATACATAAAATTTTTTTAAAATTCTTGAGAGCCGGGATTCAAGAGATAAAAAGGGGCCATAAATTTATCATGAATTTCAGGGGGACATGACTTATCAGGAGACGTATATCCATGACATATTTAAATCTGGGAAATGAATATTTTGGTGACAAGACTTATCTGGGAACTGAAAAACCCGGGTGACCTGATTTTAAAGGGAGCCCTGAGAATCGGGTCCCAAGACTTATCTAGGGGGACGGATATCTCAGACTTTACTTATCTGGGGGAGTGAAATCTGGGGGACAATTATCTGGGGCAAAAATTTAAAAAATCTCTGGTGACTGACTTATCAAAAAAAATGGGGAAAGACATTGGGGGAAAAGTCTGGGGGACAAGATTTAAAATTTTGGGAACAGGAAACGGGGTTGAAATGGGGCTTAAAACTGGGGAAAATTTTGGGAAAAAAATCTGGGGGACAATTTTTCGGGGAGACATAGATATCGGGGACATACTTAGGGGGGGCCCAGAGAATCGGGGGTGACATAAGTTATCGGGGGGAAAATGAGAATCGGGGGACATCCCTTATCTAGGAACATGAGATAGGGGTAACAACTTATCTAGGAGACAAGATATCTTGGGTGACAAAAAACCTGGAACATGAATTCGGGGAACAAACTTATCTGGGGACAGGGGGGAGATTCGGGGAACATAGATATCTGGGTAAAACAGACTTTTCAGGAAAACATGAGATATCTGGGGAAAAACTTATCTGGGAGCCCTAGTATCTGGGTGACAACTTAACTGGGGGGAATGAGATATTTTTGGGGGGAAAAGCCCTTTCCAGGGGAAAATGAATCTCGGATGACAAAAACTGATATGGGAGCCATGAAAATCGGGGTGACAAACTTATCAGGGAATGAGATATCTGGGGGGAAAAATAACTTCCCCTTTAAGACGGGAGATATCTGGGGGACATGCTTATCTAGGCAAAAATATCTCATGACATAAATTTAAATCGGGGTGACAAACTTACTGGGGACTGAGTTTGGGGGGGAAAAAACATACTTATCTGGGAGACATGGGGATATCTGGTACAAGACTTATTTTGGAGACAAGGGGGATATCGGGGGACTGATTTATCGGGAGACATGAAAAACTGGTGACATGTTATCGGGGAGAAAATGAGATACTGGTGACAAACTTATCTGGGAACATGAGATTCTGGGTGACATGACAAACGGGGAGCATGAGAATCTGGTCCCAAAATTAAACTGGAGACATAGATATCGGGTGACATGACTTATCTGGGTGAAAATTGACATATGAAGGAAAAGAGAAATCAAGGGGGGGGTTTTTTTTGAGTGACATTACTTATTTTGGAAGCGAGATATCTGGGTGACAAATTTTTTTTGGGGCAACATTTTTTTTTATCTAAAGAAAAAACACATTTAGGGGCACGACTTACTGGGAAAATTTACTCTGGCTGACATGTTTTAAGAGAAGGGGGTTTTTCCTGGAAAAAAAAATTTTTTTTGGGAGACAAAAAATATCAGAGTCTGATTTAGTTGGGGATATGGGAGTTTGGGTGAAAATAAAATATAAAATAATTTAAAATTTGGGAAAAAATAGGGAGAAATCTGAGGGACAATCCCTAAACAGCAGTGAAACAGGAGATACCCTAGATAAAATGATTTTTGGGGGGTAAATTTTTTTTCAAATAAGAGA
Source organism: Oophaga sylvatica (assembly GCA_033576555.1). NCBI lineage: Eukaryota > Metazoa > Chordata > Amphibia > Anura > Dendrobatidae > Oophaga > Oophaga sylvatica. The sequence goes on along the minus strand of JARQOD010000002.1, from coordinate 639,194,924 downwards.
TTAAAAAGTTTTTTTTTCTTGTTAAAAAAGGGTCAGAAAGAATTTTTTTACAAAAAAAATAGAGGAATTTTTTGAATGGTTATTAATTATTTTTTTTCCCCCCCAATTTTTAAATTAAATTTTTTAAAAAAATGGGGCAATTTTTAAAATTTGTTTTTTTGGAAAGGGCCCCGTTGTTAATTAAAACCCCCCTTTTAAACCCCGAAATTTTATATTTTTTAAAATTCCCCCCAAAATGTTTTAAATTTTTAAAAATTTTTCTTGTTATTTCATTAAAAAATTTAAGAAAACTTTTCGGAAAAGATACCCAGGGGTTTTGGGAAATTTTAATATGGGTTTTTAAAAAAAATTTTTAAAATAGGAACAGTAAATTTTTAGTTAATTTTTGGGAATAGGGGCCCTATTATATAGTTATATTCTTTTAATTTGGAGCATATTTTATATTATAAATTTTTGTACATGGGCATATTTTAGTATTATATTTGTAAAGGGCATATTATAGTAGTTAATTCTTGTACATAGGAGCATTATAAAATTATAAATTTTTTTTTTAGGAGCAGTATTATATAGTTTTTTTCCCTGTCATAAACAGTATATAGTATTTTTCTTTTCATAGGGGGAGTATTTTAAATTTTTTTTAAAATTTTTGTAATAGGGAAAAATTATATATTTTTATTTTTTACTAGGGGGCAATTAAGTAGTTATATTCTTTTACATAGGGGAAAAAAAAAAATAAAATTATAGTAGTTTTTAAATTTTTTTACATAGGGCAGTATTTTTAGTAGTTATATTTTTTCATAAAAGCATATTTTATATTTATATTCTTTTACAAAAGGGGGGGGATTAAATATTATATTCTTTTAATAGGGGAATTTTTTTTTAAAAACCAAACAAAAAAAAAATTACTGACATTTTCCCCCGTAAACAAAAATAATTTACTTGGGTTTTTCCAAAAATTACATATCCGGGTTACATATAAAAATAATTAAAAGGGCCAACCCCCTGGTTTAAAAAAAAAAAAAAAAAAAAAAAAATCATATTTCAACCCAGTGACACATCCCCTTCCCCTAACTTAAAAATTTTTTCCCCCTTTTTTCCCCCAAAATTTTTTTCTACTGGGGGGGGACCCAAAAGTGGTTTTTACACGTCACAATCTGAGTCGGATTTTTTTGGTCCCCCCCGCCGGTCCCATTTTCCCGACTCAAAACCCAGAGCCCCGGGGAAGGTTCCCCCTTGGCGGGGACAGTCCTCTCTCCCTATAAAAATCGCGTCAATTCTTCAAAAAGGGCATCCTCAAAATTTCCCGTCAACTCGACAAAACACCAAACCCTTTAGATAAGCCCAAATACCCCGCAGAACTGGGGATTTTTTCCCCGGCTCCTGGCCAGGCCCATCTCCTTCCCGGGTTTTTAAGGGGGGGTTTTGCCTTTTTCCCCTTTTTTGGGTCTGAGACCAGATGGTAGAAACTGAAGTAATGCTTCCCTGTGACTGCGGGCCCCTGGGGGAAAACCCCTCCATCCCCCCGGCACCCTCAAACCCCCGTTTGCTCTGGTGTCACCTAGTAGACCCCGGGTGGGCCCCGGGGGTCGGCCATATTTCCCCTGACAGTAAACTGCCTCCTCAAACCCTCCCCCTGCCACCAAATCCTCACGGGGGAAATCCCCCTTACGGTTTTTGTGCCGGGCACAACAGTCCCTGTGGGGGTGCCCCGATTTTTCCACGAGGTTGCACCTGATTTTTCGGGCAGTCTGCGCCACATGGCCGACCTCCCCAACGGTTGCACTTCACCAAAAAAACACTATTTGCCAGTGACCCCCTTGCCACATTTGAAGACTTACGGGCTGCCCAGGATAAAAACACACACCCCTCCCCCCCCAAAAAAAAGAATTTTTGGGGGGAAAGTGGGGGTGATTTTTTCCACGGGGGCCAAATTTTTCCCCCAAAAAACCCTCCACCCCCCCCCCCAGAAAAACCCCTCATTTCTCGGGTTTTGGTGAGTAAAAACCCCCGGGGTCAAAAAGCCTCCGGGGGCCACACCACAATGCCTGGGGGGGAAAAGACTCATTCCAAAGAAAAGTTTAAACCGTAAGGGATCTGGTTTTGAGAAGGAATAAAGCTGAACTTCCCCCCAGCCCCATTCCTAAATTTTGGGGAAATTACCCCCGAACCGTCCGGGGCCCCTCATACCCTTAAAGCTGACGTAAAACCCCCTCCTGTCGGGAAAATTAATCACCGCCAAAGATGCTGACTGGCGCAAACCCCATCGGCGACACAAGAGCTCCCAAACCAAAAAACCCTTCATCGGGCAAATTTTCCCCCTTGGCACCTCTGTGCCGAAAACGCACAACTTTTTCCTCCGTTTAAACGCCGGGCCCGGGAAAAATTGGGCCCAGAGGTGAAGGAGGGGGCCCACGACCCCGGGGTTTTTGGGGGGGGAAACCTGGGGCCACTGGGGTGACTGACGGGGGGAGGGTCGCAGCGGGGGGGGTTTTTCTACAACCCTTTTTGCTCGGAAAAAGGGGGGGGAAAACACGACATCTAAAGCACTTGTTACACAACATCAATTCACTATCAATGCCAGCCCAGCAAGATACTGGCTCCCCCAAACCCCCGACCCCCAGAACAGCGGGGTTTAAACCCCCCCGCATCAAGCCCTGCTGGGGCCATCAGGAACTCCCGGGGAAAAGGGCCCACTGCCCAACGGGGGTTTTTTGGCATTCTGAGACTTGTAGTCCCTCTCTAAAAATTCCATGCTGCGCGGGAATCTCTGCGGGCGGCGTGCTGGGCATTTTTTCACTTTTTGTACCCTGGGGGAATGTGCCCCTTTCATGCGCTGCGGGAATCTGCTGCAGGCTTTTGGGGGGGCATTCGTGACTTTTGCCCCCGCTGGAATCTGCACTACAGCTTCTGCTTTTATCTCGGGAGGGAGTTTTTGCTGGGCCTTTTTAGACTTTTGGACGTCCCGCTGGGGGCTGTACACGGCTGCCTGGGGGGCAAAATTTTCCCCCTTTTTGGGGAAACAGAAACTTTCCCGGGGGGGAGCACTGGCCCACCTGCTTCTGGGGGGGCCCCCCTGGGACAATGTCCCGAAACCAAAATGCCCATTCTGCTTTTTTTTAATTAAATATTTTTCCCCCTTTCCTTTTAAAAATCCGCCCGGGGCCCCATCCTCTCTAGGAGCAGTCCAGTCCCCAAACCCCTTTTGCCAAAACCAAAAAACCCCCGTGGTTTTTAAGTTAAACCTAAAAAACAAAACTCCCCCCGGGGTTAATGCCTTTAAATTATACAAGTGTCTACTGCCCTCGAGAGTCTTTCTGCGCTGTAATCACCGAAAAAACTTTACCAGTCCCCCGGGGCCCCTCGCGACTGAAGCCAGGGGGACCGTGGCATCTCCTCCGGGGGCCTGCTTTTAGCGGGTGTCCCCCCGGGGGGGTTGAACCCAACGTCTCCTTAATTTTCCCCCACCGCTGGGGTTTTAAAGGGTCCCGGCTCCCCCGCACTTTTTCTGCGCCACCTGACTGCGACCGGTGGTCCTGACCGCGCCATACGCCCCTGCTGCTGTAAGTTCCCCCCGGATGGTTTGTCTTTCCAAAGACTCCCTCTGCCGGGGGCAGGAGAGTGATCCACACGGGGGGGTGACTCACCTGTGCACCCGGCAGGAGCTGCTTGCTGACGGGGGGGTTACCTACTTCACATTGGGGCTGTAACCCACCCGCCGCACTTTTTCCCCCTTTTTGGGTTCTTTTGCGGGGTTTTGGGAAAGGGGTTTTCCCCCCAAAACTTTTCTGAGGTTTTTTCCTCCTTTACAGAACTGCTGCACTTTGGCTCGCTGCATTCACTGCTCTGAAGTTTGGGTCTGGGTTTTAAATTTCCCTTTTGGAGAGGCCGGGGGGCTTGTCCCATGTAGGCCCCGGGGAAACCTGGGGCCCTTTCCTGGGGACTTCCCCCCCAGGTGGCCCTCCCTGGGGGGCTCCAACCAGGAACCACAAAACACAAAACCCCCCAGCTAGGAGGGATATTATAGTATTAAAATTTTTTACATAGGGGGAGAAATTATATTTATTTTCCCCTGTAAATGGGGGGATATTAAGTAGTTATATTCTTGTCATGGGGGTTTATTATAGTAGTTATATTTTTTTGTACATAGGAGCAGTATTATAATATTTTAAATTCTTTTTACATAGGGCTATTAAGATTTATTTTCTTGTACATAGGGGAAAGATTATATAGTTAATTCTTATAATGGCATTAATATAAAAGTTAATTCGGGTCAAGGAGCAAAATTATATTAGTTAATTTTTGTACATAGGGGCAGTATTAAAATATTTTATTTTTGTACGGGGGAGCAGTTTTATGTAGTTATACCCCTTAAAATTAGGCTTTATTAATATTTTTAATTCTTGTACATAGGCATATTATATTTTTTTATATTCTTGACTTTAAGGGGCAGTATTATAAGTTTAAAATCTTGTACATAGGAGCAGTATTATGGGTATTTTATATTTTTAAAATATGGACATATTTATAGTAGTATATTTTTGTCCCAAGGGGGCAGATTTATATAGTTAAATTTTTTGTACATAGGCAGTATTATAGTAGTTATATTCTTTTTACATGGGGGAAATATTATAAAATATATTCTTGTAAAGAAATTTTATAGTAGTTATTTTTTTGAAAAGGGCATTTAAAGTAGTTATATTTTTGGGACATGAGGGGTTTTTAAATAGATTTTATATTCTTGTACGGGGGGCAGTATTAAGTTTTAAATTCCTGTCGGGGGAAAAAAAATTATAAAAGTTATTTTTTTTAAAAATAGGGCAGTATTATAGTTTTATTTTCTTGTACATGGGAGCGTTTTTAAAAGTTTTTATTTTTTGTAAAAGAGCTTTTTAAATAGTAGTTATATTCTTTTAAGGGGGGCAGAAATTATAGTTTTATATTCTTGTACTGGGGCGTTTTTATAAGTAGTTATATTTTTTGGTAATAGGAGCAGTTTTATATTTTTTTTAAATTTTTTGTACATAGGACAAAATTATAGAGTTATATTCTTGTAAAAAAGGGGCAGTATTAATTTTTTTATTTTTTTTTAAAAAAAGGGCAGAAAAAAAATTGTATTATATTTTTAAAATTAGGGCATTTTTATAGTATTAGTTCTTGAAACATAGGAATTAAATTAAAAGTAGTTCCCAAATATACTCATGTATAACTGACCCGTGTAAACCCAAACCCCCCAAATTTTTTGGCCAAAAAAAAACGGGGAAAACTTTTTGACTGGGGTATAACCCCTGGGGTAAAAATGATTAAAACCCCCCCAAATTTGCCCCAAAAGAGGGGGCCCCCATAAACTGCAAAATTATGCCCCCCCATAGCTGCACAGATTATCCCCAATAGCCCCCCTTTTTGGCCCCCCCATATTTCCCCCACAGTTTTGGGCCCCATACTCCCCAAATTTCCCCCCCATAGCCCCAGTTATGCCCCATATGTTCCACAGATTTCCCCAATTTCCACAGTTTAGCCCCCATACCCCAAAATTTTTGCCCCCTATGCTCCCAAAAGATTATCCCCATATGTTTCCACAGATTAGGCCCCCATAGGCGCACAGAATGCCCCAAATGTTTCCACAAGGGGGCCCCCCCCATATGCTCCACAGATTATCCCCCCAAATGCGCACAGATTATCCCCCCATACCCACAAATTTTAGGCCCCCTTCCCCCTAGATTTCCCCCCCCATATGTTCCACAGATTATGCCCCATAGTTCCACGATTCCCCCCCCATATGCTGCCAGTTATGCCCCCAAGCGCACGATTTCCCCTTTCCCCCAAAGATTAGGCCCCCCATTTTTCTGCACAGTTTTTTCCCCCATATTTTTCCACAGATTAGGGCCCCTACCCCCAAAATTTTTATCCCCATAGTACCCCCCTTTTAATGCTGCTGCCTGCTGAAAAAAAAATGAAAACCCTCACCTCTCGCACGGGGGGACAGGTGGGGCCGGGGGTCACTGCTCGCTCAGACCCCGCACCTGAGATAAATTTTTCCTTTTCCCGCCATCCACCGCTGCCAAATGCCCCTTTTTCCCGGGGCCTCGCAGTAAAAATCAGGAGAGGGCGCGGCCCACAAAACCCCTCATCCCCCCTCTGCCTGAACCCTTCCCGGTGGGGCAGGAAAGGGCGGAGCGCGCGCACCAAAGGAAGAGGACATAAAAAACGCTATACCCACCCCCTGCCCCATCTCTCCTGCTCTCTCTTCTCCCGGGGGTCTCCGCAGCTTTTCCCTTTCCCCCCAGCGTCAAAAAAAACCCCTCTTTAAAAACATGAATATGTGCATATTCATGACCTTTTAAAGAGCGTCCATGTGACCGCTGCGGGGAAAGGGGGGGGGGGGGAAAAAAATCGGGGAAAGCAGGGGGCCCGCAGAGAACTGCCGGCGGGGGGGTGAGTATGATCCACACCCCCCCCCCCTCCCCCCCCCCGCCGACCCCGTTAGACCCGAGTAAAACCAGAGGGGGGCTTTCAGCCCTAAAAAATGGGCTGAAAATCTCGGGTTTTACACAGTAAAATACGGGAATTTGTGTTAAAGGGGCATATTATAGTATTTTTTAAAATTTTGTCATAGGGGCAGTATTTTAGTAGTTATATTTTTGTAATAGGGGGATTATTATAGGGAGTTTAAAATTCTTTACATAGGGGGAGTATTTATATTAATTCTTTTTAATAGGAGCAGTAAAAAAATGATTATATTCTTGTAAAAAGGAGCATATTTTAGAATTATATTCTTGCACATAGGGGGGTATTTTAAAAAGTTTTAAACTTGTACATAGGGGCATATTATATAGTTAATTTTTGTAATAGGGGCGTATAAGTAGTTGTAAACCTTTTCAAAGGGGAAATTTATAGTGTTATATTCTGTACATGGGCAGCATTATAGTAATTTTTTTTTCTTGTAAAATAGGGGGGTATTATATATTATATTCTTTTTCCAAAAGGGGGTATTATAAATGCTATATTCTTTTACATAAAGGGGGGGGGTTTTTAAGTTATATTCCTTTTTCAAGGGGGATGATAAAAGTTATAATTGAACATAGGGGAGGGAAATAGTATTTATTTTACATAAAAGGGGGGGATTTTAAAAAAAATTATATTCCCTTTACATAGGGGCAGTATTTTAAAAATTTTTTAAAATTTTTTAATTGGGGAGATTAAGTGAACTTTAAAATAAGATAAATTTTATATTTAAATTTTTTTAAAAAAGGGGAAAAAAAATTTTAGTGTTATATTCTTTTTACTTTGGAGCGTATTATAGTATTTTAAATTTTTTGAATAGGGGTTTTGAAAAGGGGGAAAAAGGGGGGGGGAAGTGAATTTTTTAACATATAGTAAATTTTATATTTTTTTCTTGTTTAAAAAAATTTTAACTTTAAAAGGCAATTAAAGTTTAATTCGTAATAGGGGGGGCCCCCAAAATTAAAAAATTATATTCTTGTAAAATGGAGTTTAAAAATTTTTCAAGGGGGGAAATTTTATAAAAAATTTTTTTGAAAGGGAAAAATTTTTTGTACAAGGGGCATAAATTTTAAATAGTTTATTCTTGTAATAGGGGGAGTTTTATTTTGTGGGAATTCTTGTACATAGGGGCAGTATTATATATTTATTTTTTACAAGGGGCATTTATAGTAGTTTAAAAACTTGTATTAGGGGGAGTTTAATATTTTTAAACTTGTACATGGGGCGTATTTTAGATTTTTATATTCTTGTACATAGGGGCAGTATTAAGTGTTATATTTTGTAAAAAAGGACAAATAGTATTATAACTGGTACAAGGGCAGTATTATAGTATTTACTTGTACAAGGGAGTATTTAGTAGTTAATTTTACAACAAATATGTTTAATTCTTTCATAGGGGCAGATTTAAAATATTTTGCCAAAATTTTTAAAACCATTTAAAATTTTTCGCCAAATTCTTAAAATTTTTTTTTTTGACTGTAAATCCTGTTGAATAAAGGACGGTATAATTTTTGTGGCTTCCTTCTTGGGGAATAATTTGGAATGACTGAACAGGTTTGGCTCCTCTGACGGGTGGGAAAGGGGGGGAGTCACATTTGCTCTGCCACAAATTATTTTGTTAGCGACGTTTTTAAAAAATTGGACTTTAATTGTTTTCAGACGGATGTGTAAATGCCACTGGACGCTGGTTTTAAATTTACCTCATTTACCTTTTATCAAAGTTCAGGAGGAGGGAGGAAAGTTCGAGGCTTTTAGCTTTTTTCTTACCTCTTCTGACCCGTTGGAAGGGCCCCAATCTAAGTAATTTATCTCGCCCCATAAATGTCCGACTGTTTGTAGAATACAATCACACCTTCCCGTAGGGCAGGAATGGCTCCGCACTCAATCCTTAACCCTTTTCTATAGCTGCACCTTCAGAAGTGATGCAATTAGTCTTTTTTGGATACTGTCATTGATCCGGGCGGAAAAAATGTAAATGTTACTGGCAGCTGAAGTCTTGGTCTTCAAGGAGTCACTAATCCTTGGTTTGATTTAAATCTTACCTTCCATTTGTCTAGTGCTTCTTGCCCGGATTCACAATAACTAGAAGACCTCTTTTTATAATAAAACATCCAAAATTTCCCAATAATACCTTATGGGTTTTTTTTTTCCCTTTTTTTCTGGCTATTATGTCAAGAGAAAAATTAATGGCATGAGGTGACAGACTTTTGCAAAAAAAAAAACGCAAATATTATTTCAATACTCTGTTGGGAGACTTTGTGCCTAATGTTTTTTATGTGGCCACCTATGTCATATGTGCTTACAGTCTGTAAAGATTTCATAGTAAGATAAATTAATTTGTATAGTAAGAGTTGGGCAGAACTTTGATCCATCAGCTAGGTCTTTGGGTCTTGTGACGTTTGGTGGGCTTTCCAATCTCTTACCTTCCAATATCTTAAAGTGGCTTTTGATTTTGCCGTCACAGATGTGTTGCACACAATTATGGGCGTATGCCAATCATAAGCCGAACCGGGTACGGACGCGATGACCTTGAGCTCCTTCCAACTCTAACATTCCATGATTCTAGCTGAAGTAAGAGAATCGCGAGCGTCCATTACCGGGCCAGAGAATCTATTATTATTTTGTTTATTTCCCAAGCACCATTGATTCCATGGTGCTGTACATGAAAGGGGGGTTTCATAAAAAATTAACAGGTATCACTTACATAAACCCAAAATAACAATGACAGACTGATACAAGGGAGAGGACCCGCCCTTTGGCTTAAAATTCTACAGATTGGGGGGAGGAGACAGGGTCGGGGGGTGCGCAGTTCAGTGTTTTGGGTTTAGGGATATCTCCGGTAGTGGTGAGGAGGAGCAGGGTCATTGCAGGGTGTAGCTTTCCAAGATGGGTTTTCAGGTTCCGCTGAAGGATCGAATGGTTTGATATCGGAGTGTTGGGGCAAAGAATTCCAGAGGATGGGGGATATTCGGGAGAAGTCTGGAGGCGTTGGGTGAGGAGCGAATAAGTGTGGAGGGAAGAAGGAGGTCTTGGGAGGATCGGGGGAAATTTCGTGAGGGAAGAAATCGGGAGATTATTCAGAGAATAAGGGGGACAGTTATAGAGGCCTTGATCAGTTTATAATTTGAAATGGAACGCTGGGGAATGGGAGCCAGTGAAGAGATTTGCAGAGGGGGGAGAAGCGGGAGTAGCGAGGAGAAGGTGAATTAGTCGTGCAACAGATTAAGGATGGACTGGAGAGGTGCGAGGGGTTAGCAGGGAGGCCAGAGAAAAGGGGGTTGCAGTAGTCAGGCGGGAGAAGAGAGGGCGGCACAATCATTTTAGTAGATTGAGGGTTGAGGAAGAGAGGGATTCGGGAAATATTTTTAACTGGAGGGCGGCAGGAGTGGAAGAGTTTGGATGTGCGGTTTGAAGGACAGGGCAGAGTCAAGGGTTACTCCAGGCAGGGGACTTCTGGTAGGGGGGGAAAGCGTGATGTCTTAATTGGGTAGATAGTCAGGTAAGGAAGATCTTTTTGGGATGGGGGAAAGTTTGAGTTCAATTTGTCCCACTTTGGGTTTTTGAGGAAGCGGGGGAGAAGAAGGAGGATATGGCTGATAGACACTCCGGATTCTGGATAGCAGAGGGTGATGTCTGGGCCAGAAGGTAATCTGAGTGTCATCAGCGAAGGGTGGTACTGGAATCCGGGGGACTTTATAGTTGCCCCCGGCCCAAGTGTTAGATTGAGAAGAGTAGGGGTCCTAAAAACAGACCTTGGGGACTCCAACGGAGAGAGGGTGGGACGAGGAGGTATGGTGAGTGGGACGCTGAATGTGCGTTGGAAAGGTAATGAGGAGATCCAGGATAGGGCGAGGCTTTGACGCCAAAGGAGGAGAAAATCTGTAGAAAAGGCAGTGGTCAAACTGTGTCAAAAGCAGAGGACAGGTCAAGAAGAGGAGTATAGAGTATTGTCCGTTTTTTGGGCTGAAGTAGGTCATTAGTAATTTTGGTCAGGCTGTCTCAGTGGAGTGATGGGGGCGGAAACCAATTGTAGAGTGTCAAAGAGCAAGTTGAAGAGAAGTGGTAGGAAAGCTCAGCGTGGACATGCAGCCCAGGAGTTTGGAAGCGAATGGGAGCAGCGATATTGGGCGATAGCTGGACATAGGGGTTGGGTCGAGGGTTGGCTTTTTAAGAATAGGCGGATTGTGGCAGCTTGAAAGCAGAAGGGAAGTACCAAATTAGTGATAGTTAAGAGGGGGGTTAGGGATGGGATAATAGTGGTGGTGGGGTTTTGGGGAGGAGGTGGGTGGGATGGGGTCAAGTGCACGGGTGAGGTGCGATTGGGAAAAAGACAATTAAAGCCCCCCTTCATTTATTTGGAGAGGGAGGTTAGGGGGGTTGGCATTGGTCTGGTATACAAAGTGGTTGAGGTGGGTTGAACAATGAAGACTTGCCTTGTTTGGTCGATCTATTTTTGAAGTGTGTGGCAAAGTCCTCAGCAGAGATGAGGGAGGTCGGAGGGGGCAGTGGTGGGGGGAGGGGGAGTTAAAAGTTTTGAATAACTGTTTGGGTTGTAGGATAGGGAAGATACGAGGGTTTTTGAAAATAGCCCGTTTAGCAGAGGTGAGGGCAGATTTGAAAGAGAGTGTTGCTTTTTGAATGCAGTGAAGCGCTTGCGAATTTTTTTTTTCCAACCCGCTCTGAATCCTGGACACTTGCCGGAGCTTTTTAGTGGTGTTTTTGTGGCCAGGGTTGTCGTTGGTACGTCGCACCCTGCCATGAACGAAGGGGGAACCGTGTCAATAGCCAATGTGAGAGTGGCATTTAGAAAGCAGTGGCACGTCTGTGTCGTGGAGTGAGGATATTGATGCCATGAAAAATAGAGTCAGAGAGGGTTTTGGATGTATAAGGAACTGGTTGATGAACCTGAATCCCAACCCAAACATGTATAGGAAAAATTGGAGTAGGAATCTGCAGCGGGTAAGAGAGGATGATACATCTTCCACAGCCTATCTCTAAAAAACAAGTGTATTCGGGTGTTTTTTGGCTCCAATTCATGTTTTCCTGGCCAAGCCTGGGGATACAGATGCGCTTCCTCGTCTTCGCTCTTGCTCAAGACGACAAGCTTCAGAAAAACATACTTTGTGAACTCTGTCGGGAGGTTTTATGCAATGTGTCTTGTAGACCATCCATTGTATGAGATGTGAAATGACGCCCGTGTAGGGTTCTTTCCATTACAAAGTATTAATTTGGACATGAAAGATCGGAGTTTAAGCCAAAGTTGAACACATACTAGTTTCCTTGAAGAGTGTTTTTATGAGAATCAGAGTAGACGTTTCCTAGTAAATATTTCCTGAGTCATCTGAAGAGCACTGCGAGCTCCTGCCGACGCGACGCTGGGGACCGTTTTGACACGTTTTTTCCCTTTCCCCGCCCTTTCCCTTTGTATTTTTTTATAAGGCTTAATAATCACCACCGTAGGCCCCCTCATGAAGAAAATACCGTAACAGCTTCGCAATGCCCGGGTACCAGATGGACTGTGAATAATACTTACATACAGCCTGAGTGGGAGGAGGAATCCATTGGAAGCCTAAATGCTCTGAAAGGCGCGCGTGTTTAAATTCCAAAATTAAAGCAAAACTTTTTTTTTTTTTGCAATTATCATTCTTAAGGAACGGGGACAATGTTTTTGTTTTCATCGCACATTCAATCTCTCCAGTAAACAAGGGATGACTTCTCATTCAGAGTCCGTGGAATACAACCGGCACTCGGCGACAAACTTTCCCCTCTACCCAAAGCTCAAAATCCTGAATAAGATTACCGGGTTTTAAAAAAAAAGATTTTTGTGATAAAATTTTGGGTAATCATCGAAGAGGTTTTTGCTATGGCATCCAAAGGTAATTGTGTTTTCTCTACTCATTGGATTAGTACGAGCAAATAGAAATTTATTTTTACCACTGACCTGACAAATATCTAGTGGCAGGTGGACAGGTCCTGGATGGGAGGCTTGTGTCCCCGAGGTGCCAACCTGGGTGATGTAACCCAGAGAAGCAACCCAGCATGTATACTCTAAGAAGGTTTTTTTTTAAAAGACCGGATTTTTGGGCCAGGTTTTGGAATGGCTGCAGATTAGAAGGGACTGGTCTTCCCTGACCTCCATTTCCCAGGGCTTGAAAAGGACTATAAAAGCTCACCTGTCTCATTTAATGCTGGGAATGAGGGGGGAAACACTTCTGGTGTACTGATCAGGCCCTGCAAGAAGCTGACCAGGTCTGAAAGCCTGTTTCATTATAGGACTGTTTTATTTACTTTTCACCTTTGTGCCAAGACAAGGCTGTTTCTCTATATGTTTAGAGATTTATGCTCAAAAAATCACTTGTTTGCTCCAAGAACTTTGCCTGTGCCACCTAAACCAGTGCCAAAGAGTGAGGGTCGCTACTGGCTTTAATAATTTCATATATCCCAAGTCGAGAAGAGGAGAACTTATTCTCAATGGAGGGAACTGGCTTTTCTTAAAGAACCAGGTGAATATGGAGTCTTCTATGCAATGCTCCTTCTGAACGGTATGTAACTACTCTTTTTTACCGAGGAAAGAAACCTATTTTGCTACTATCACCTAAGGCAGTGAGGGCGAACCTTGGCACTCCAGCTGTTGGAGAACTACAACTCCCAGCTGCCTCAACTTCTGCCCCCAACGCTGCAGGTTGCAAGGGAAATGCGGGAGTTTAGTTTTACAACATCTGGAGTGCCAAGGTTCGCCATCACTGCCTAAGGGAACTACTCCTTTGTAAATCACTTCCATTTTCTGCGCGATGAGAGGTGAAAGTCGCTGAAACGCTGTCGGCATTGGGTGTTGGGCTTGGATACTATGAATGGTCATGTTGAAAGTGCGCTTTTTGACTGAGGGAAGGAAAACTAATATGCACTTTTTTTTCCACTGTGGCTCTTTCTGTAAGTGGTAAAGGCTAGGAAATTGAGGACCTTCCTTAGGACATGTCATCAGTATAAGATCATTAGGGGTCAGGCATCTAACATTTTGCTGTTAGTAACCGATATTAGCTGGTGTTCTGGTTACTAAAATTTTAATTAAATTACTTTAATTAATGTAAATATTATCTGAGCTGCGACCTGAAATGGCCACTTTACAATATGTGCACTGTTCTGTTCCAGGGGCTGCGGGTCCGGTAATACTGTCGATGGGGCGCCGGGTGTTTACGTTTTTCATAAGTCAATCAAATGTTCCTCTCCTGATCTGAAAGCTTTATTAAAAACAAAATACTCATTTCACCACTCACTTGTCCCGTTGCTTCTGCAGCCCACCGTCGAGCCACTCTTCCTGCCCTTCCTCCGTCACCTGACATCCTCTTCGGCTTCTTCCCTCTGCGCCGCCGGAGCTGCACGGTAAACACGCGTGATGTCCTGCGTACATGATGATGTCCCAACGCCACCGTGAGGTCAGGTACCATTGTGGCACTGGAAGAAGTTCCAAACGAAATCACGTGATTGAGGATAGATCGGACTACAAAGCCCAGAATGCCCGGCATAGTGTCAGTACACCCCCAGGCCACCCTTTTAGAGGGTTGCTCTACTTCCTCCCGGAGTTTGGCAAACTCCCTGGGGGAAAACAGATTTGGGTTGTGGGGAGTTTTTTCCCCCTTCTCGTGTTTATTTCACTTTGTAAATAAACCCTAGGACGCGGCGGCGGCAGCCCCCGACGAGAACCCGGGCCCAAGGAAAAGGTTTCTCACTCGTTTTTTACTCGCACAGGAAAACGAACGGCATTTTTTTCTGCAACAAAAAAAAAGTATTTGGCAAATATGGGGTTTTGACGGGGGGGGCCGACCGTAATGGGGTGGGTCAAAAGAGAAGGGGGAGGGGGCGCTGCATAGAAAGATGGTCCATTTTTCCCAAATCCTTCACGATCTGAAATACGTTTTTTCATTTAAAGCGCAAATTCCCTGAAATTGATGTAGATTTTCAATGTAAAAACGCCCCCTGCAGCGACCAAGGGGGGGGACACCGAGCAGGGTTTTTTTTTATAAATTTTTTTAGTGTTTCCCCGGGGTAAAAAATTTTTTAATTTGGTTTCTAAATTTTAAAAATTTTGCACCTTTTCCTTTTCACACTGTTTGCATTCGCTATTGTGGCGCAAATGAGTGAACGAGAATCCTTCATAATCCTTCTTTTTTCCCCGGGAAAATTTTCATCTTTTATCTGCCCTCTCAGCTGTTTTTTTCACGGTGAAGGGGAAAACCTTTATGCACCTGAAGGCCCAATGAAATTTTTTTAAGTAGCTAAATATCTAATACATTATGGATTTTTACTAAAAAACCTTTTAATGATCAGGAAAAAAGGGGGGTAAAACCAAAAAGGCAAAATTTTTAAAAAACCCCAAAATTAAAAATGATTATTAATTCAACTACTGCAAAAAAAAGGAAAAAGTTGGGGAACAACTTTTACAAAATGATTATCTTTTACTAACCCAGCTCCCCCCGTGGTGATGAAAAGGGACCCAAATTTCCCTTTTTTTCTACATTATTTTTTGTGGAGTTTAAAAATTTGAAACAAACAACAGAACTTTATCATCACTCCAAATTCATTCCACTCCCCCTCCCAGATGCTTTGGACTTTAGATTTTAAAAGGGGCTTTCCGTACATTGAAACACCAGATTAAATAAACAATACTGTAAGTTCACATTTACTTTCTGCATAAATCGTGTCACCCCCCCCAAACCAATTGGGGTTTTTCCGGGGGAAAGGGGTCCGGGCCCACCCATAATTTTGGGTTTAAATAAACAGGTAGCTGTGGCTCTTTTTGTGGCCCGGGGGTTGCTATTTTGGGGGGAAAAATTTTTTCGGGGGATAGATTTTTGACATTTTTGTGACGCCCCCCGTAGTATTTTGGTAAATCCAGCGCGCTGTAGATCTCTGGGGGGTGGTGGGCAGCTAGATTGGTCCCCTACGGGGGCCCTTTTTCCCTCAGGGGGGAGTTGGGGGGAAAGGGTGCAGGCATGCAATAAAAACTCTTTCTCACACGGCACCCGCCTTCCATACCTTTCCCTGTAAATTTTTAACAGGTCCCGGGGGGGGTGATCCAAGGAGGGTATCTTGAGACAGCAGCGGGGGCAATTGGGCCTCCTTTATTTCCAATAAAATTTGTTTAACAACCACCAAGAAATTTTTCCCCCAAAATCCCCAAAGCAATCTATAGTTTACCCCCCCATCATTTTTTTGTGTTAGGAGCCTTCCTGCGAGGGGCTGAATTTTTACTTACGTGAAAACGTTTTAAAAGTCTTCACTCCCCCTAAACCCCAGTTACTACTGACAAAAAGGGGCTTTTTGCCGGCCTAAGGCCCCGGTAAATTCCTTTTTCTTATCACATGCAAAAAACAGTATCCCCCTTTTTCGGTCCCCATGACCGGTAGAATTGCAGGACTTTTTTCAATCCAAAAGCACTTTTCCAATAAACCACTGTGCCTTTCCCCTTTGGGTCCCCCCGCTTAACAAAACACCACACACCAAGGGCCCAGAGTCACTTTTTTTTTTTTCCTCACTTCAAAGTTAGTTACAAAAGCCAGTTTTCAATAGGCAGGACACCTCTGAACCTTAAAAACCGCCTTTTTAAAGACAAAAACTGAGACTTTCGCAAAAAAACTCTTTTTTTTCCCCTTTGTATGCTGTTTAAGTACAGCTTTTGACTAGGCTAAGGGGAATTAAAGCACCATCAAAGACCCCCACTTTCCGAACTGATATAGGGGGAATCTGGACTGTTTTTCCCCCCTCCAACGTCTTTTCTCTCTAAAATCAGGAAAAAAACTCCAACTCTTCTCTGCCGAAGACGGGGAAAAGACTCCTAAATCACCCCTAACCATACCCTTTTCCCAAACTCCCTCAAAAAGTAAACTCCCCTCCCAAAAGGGGGGGTGTCTAAAGTTGAGTGAAGAATATTAGCTTAAACGCGTCTCCCAAAACACCTCCGGGGTTTACTGCGTGTCCAAAAACCCCCGGGGAAAACTTTCCCCCCAGGTAAAAACAGCACTCCCGGCTTAAAAACAAAAGAACATTTTTGTTATGCATAAAAAAAATTAAACTTTTTAAAATTGGTTCGCCCCCTTCGGAGGTGAGGATATCTTGAACGTTGCAAAAATTAAAAAATTAAAAAAAATTTTAAAAGCATTTCCCAAAAAAAATACAATAAAACTTGTTAAAGGGGCCCCACCAAACCCCTTAAAGTACCCCCGGGGGGCTGCAGGACATCCGTTGCAGACCTCCTCAGTGCCACACCACAGGGTTTTTTTTTTCAGGGGGTAGTTGCCCTTGGGTTTTTGTAAACCAAAATAAGACCGAAGCGCAACTATGTACAAAAATTCGGGGTTTTGGGAAAAAGTCCTCCAACCTCTAATCCAAGTAAAACCAAAGACTAAAAAAAAATCACATTATTATACTAAAGTGCAAAACTTTTTTTGGTTACGTTTACCCAGCCGGGGATTCCACAGTTAAAAAAAATATATGGGAAAAAATTTTTAAAAAAAACCCCAAACTTTTTACTTTGGGCCCCCATAGGGTCTCACCGATTCTTCTTTCTATCTATTCATTTTTAAAAATACCTTCCAATATTTTTTCCCCCCCCGGGGGGGGGGAAAAATGCAATGGGGCCCCAAAAAACCCGGGCTACAAAAAAAAGCCTGCATTAGGGTCTTTGGGCCCACAGTTCTTGTGCGAACCTCTAGGGGCCAAAAGGTACATTTTCCCCACTGACACCGATTTTTTTTTTAATCACATTAAGGATATGGGGCCGTTCATAATTTTTATTGGACTGGGGGCGCATGTTGGATAAAAATAACTTTCTTTTTTTGTGAAATCTGGGGCGCTAGTTCAAAGAATTTGCAGGGGGGGGGGCTGGGGGGGGAAAGGGGGCCCGGGGGGCGCTTTTATCTAGAGACGGGGCCGCTGCGGTAGTGGGCTTACCTGCGTTGGGGGGGGGGCACGGCGATGGTGACGTTAAGGGCATACCCCCTTTATTCCCCCCAAAGCCGTGTATATGTACGAGTCTCCATTGGGAAAAACCCCCCCGGGGTTTGGGCCTTTTTCGGGAGGGGGGGTTTTACATCACGCCGCGACAAAGACCCCCTGGGGGGGGGGGCCCTTCAAAGGATAAAGCCCCCCCTTTCCCGGGGGTGGAACTCATCCACACCCTGCCGCCGCGGGTTTCCCCCAGGTACCTTTCTCTCTCCACACTCTCTTTGTCCCGATCACTCTGCAGTTGTCGCTAGGGGTTTCCCCTGAGTTTTCCCCCTCTTCCTCCTGCTGGCTTTTTTTCCCCGTTTTTCCCCAACCTGCCACTAAATTTTCCCCCTGGGGGGGATAGGCGACGTCCCCGGCGGCCCTCTCGCCCGCCCCCATCTGGTAGTGACGGACAGGACCCCTCCTTTTTCCCGCCGGGGACCGATCATCTGCTGCGGCCTCCTGCCGGGCGGCGTTTTTCCCCGGGAAAAGGGAATTTCCCCCTCAAAACCCCCCTTTGCCCCCACCCCCTTCACCCTGGACAGGATCGGTTTCTTTTCGGGGCAGCCCCCTTGCTCCTTTCCTTGGGCACAACTCTTTTATCTGGAATCGTGGGGGGGCTTTTTGGGGGGGAAAACACCGTGTCCCAAGCCCCGCGTTCCAGGTACGCCGGGGTCTCTCGATCTCTTCAAACCAGGTTTTGGGACTGGACCATCTTCTTTAGGCGTTTCATTTTCCCTTTGAATCTCTAGCAACCCGCTGCGGGGGAGGGGGACGGATAACTCCGGTGCGGTGGCAGCTTGGCGGGGCCCCGGGCCTGCCTTCCCCCGCTTCCCTGCTCCTGCACACTCCTCCCCCCTGAAATTCCAAAGATTCCTTCTTTTTCCTCGGAGACATCCGGCCCCCCCCCTTTCCGGGGGGGGGTTTTTCGTCTCCTCCTCCTCGCAGGAAGGGGAAGAGGAGGGGGACCTCCTTTGCTGTGGGGGAGGATCGCATGTTTTAATAGCACTTTGAGAGGGCAGGGCTTTTTTTTTCCGGCCGGGGGGGGAAAAAACCCCCAAAAAAGGGGAAACCCCACCTTTTTCTCCAGCGCCTAGGGCGAATATGGCGAAAAAAAAGGTTTTTTTGGGCCCCCAAAAAGTGCAAACGGGCCTTTTCAAAAAAAAAAATTTCCCTTTTAGGCACACGGGGGGGGGAAATTCTGCGAGTTTCGCACCCTTTTTCGTGACGCCAAGTTTTTGTGTCGCCCGCCACCACAATTGGGGTTTTCCAGGGGAATGGGGTACTCAGAGCCGAGCCCCCGGAAGTCAAGGGGGGTTTAAACACGGTGCTGGGGCTCGGGGCTTGGCCCGGGCGGTCTGGCGTTGTTTGGGGATATTTTACAGGGGGAGATTTATGTACAGTTCGTGACGCCACCTGAGTTTTTTGGGGAAAGTACCCCCCTGCTGAAAAACCTGAGGGGGGGTGGGGGAGCTAGATGTCGGGTCCCCACAGGGGGGCCCCCCCCGGGCGGAGTTAGGTAGGGATTGTGCGGCCCTGCAATAATAACCATCTCACACGGGAGGGGTCCTTCCCCAAAAACCCTTTTTTTTTAAGAGTTCAAGCAGGTCCCCGGGGGGGTGATCCAAAGGGAAGTGTACTTGAACAGCAGCGGACAAGTTAGGGGGCCCCCCTTTTCTTTCCCCAAAAAAATATACAACCAGCCTGAAGCGTATTTTTTTCCCAAAATCTCCAGCTAACTATACGTAACGCCCAGTTTAGCTTTTTTTAGGGCCTTTTCCGCGAGGGAGCTGAAAACTTTTCTTTTCGTGCACTGATTCCCAAAATCTTTACCCCCCTTACCCCCTTTTCGTACTGACATAAGGGCTTGTTTGCCGCACCCAAGGTTTTCCCGGGGGAAATTTCCCGGTTTTCTTAACACTATTTTTTAAACAGTAGTATCCTTCGTCCCCAGTGACCGGGAGCAAAAAGCAGACTTCTTCAAACCGTAAGCACTATTCCAAAAAACCCTGGCCTTTCCCCCTTGTTTCCCCGCCCGGAACAAAAAGCACTCCAAATAGCCAAGGGGCCCAGTAGTCACTTCTTTTTTTCCTTTACTTCAAAGTTTAATTCAGAATTTCTCCCTTTTTAATAGGCAGGACCGTCTCGAACCCCTTTTTCCCTTTCCCTTTTAAAAGGGGGAAAGAAGAAATTTCGGGACAAACTTTTTCTTTCCTTCCGTGTATGCTGATGAGGTACAGCCTGACTAGGGAAGGGGAATTTAAAAAACTATAAATAAAATCCACTTTCCGAACTGATGAAAGAGCAATCTTTGGGCTGCTTCCCCCCCAACGTCTTCTCTCTCGAAAAAAGGAAATAAACTCCAACGTCTTCTCGTCCGAAACAGGAAAAACTCACTAAATCCCCCAAAAACATACGCCCCTTACCAAACCCCCAAGAGTAAACTCCCCTACCCTAAGGGTGGGGCCCCAGTAATTTTAGTGAATGAATATTTAGC
>JARQOD010000002.1:639084574-639174843 GCA_033576555.1 Oophaga sylvatica | reverse complement strand
GAATATAACTACTATAATACTGCTCCTATGTACAAAGAATATAACTACTATAATACCGCTCCTATGTACAAGAATATAACTACTATAATACTGCTCCTATATACAAGAATATAACTACTATAATATTGCTCCTATGTACAAGAATATGACTACTATAATACTGCCCCTATGTACAAGAATATAACTACTATAATACTGCTCCTATGTACAAGAATATAACTACTATAATACTGCCCCTATGTACAAGAATATAACTACTATAATACTGCTCCTATATAAGAATATAACTACTATAATACTGCTCCTATGTACAAGAATATAACTACTATAATACTGCCGCTATGTACAAGAATATAACTACTATAATACTGCTCCTATGTACAAGAATATAACTACTATAATACTGCCGCTATGTACAAGACTATAACTACTATAATACTGCTCCTATGTACAAGAATATAACTATTATAATACTGCCCCTATGTACAAGAATATAACTAATATAATACTGCTCCTATGTACAAGAATATAACTACTATAATACTGCTTCTATGTATAAGAATATAACTAGTATAATGCTGCCCCTATGTACAAGAATATAACTACTATAATACTGCTCCTATGTACAAGAATATAACTATTATAATACTGCTCCTATGTACAAGAATATAACTACTATAATACAGCTCCTATGTACAAGAATATAACTACTATAATACTGCCCCTATGTACAGGAATATAACTACTATAATACTGCCCCTATGTACAAGAATATAACTACTATAATACTGCCTCCTAGCTGTGAGGTTGTGTTTTGTGGATCTCCTGATGTCTGGAGCAAGCCCAGGGAGGGGCCACCCTGGGCGGGGAAGCTCCCCAGGCAAGGCCCAGGCTTCCCGGCCTACACTGGGACAAGCCTCCCAGGCCTCTCCTAATGGGAATGTTAATCCCAGAGCCACTGTCAGAGCAGTGAATGCAGCGAGCCAAAGCTGCAGCAGTTCTGTGAAGGAGGAAAAAGCCGTCAGTAAAGTTTTGGGAGGAAAACCTTCTCCAAGTCCAGCAAAGAAGCAAGAAGGAAAAGTGTCGATCAGTGATGGGTTACAGCACAATGTGAAGTCAGGTAACTCCCCAGTCAGCAAGCAGCTCCTGCCGGGTGCACAGGTGAGATCAGCCCCAGCTGTGCAGATCACCTCTCCTGCTCCCAGGCAGAGACGGACGTCTTTGGAAAGACAAACCATCCAGGAGAACTTACAGCAGCATGGCAGTATGGCGCGGTCAGGACGCACACGGTCGCAGTCAGGTGGCAGCAGTAAAAGTGCTGTGGAGCCTGGAGCCATGAAACCAGCGGTGGTGAAAATTAAGGAGACGTCTGGGTTCAAGCAGCCGGAGACATCGCTGAATGCAGGATCCCAGGAGGAGACGCCACGGTCACCTGAGCTTCAGCTCGCAGAGGAGATCCCAGGACTGGTCAAGAAGTTCGGTGAGTTACAGCAGCAGAAAGACTCACTACAGATGCAGATAGACACTTGCTATAAGCTAAAGGCTATTAATCCCGGGAGTCATGATTTTTATGATGAGACTCTGAACACACTGGGTGTATTGCTGGCAAAAGTGGTGAGGGACATGGACTGCGTCCTAGAGAGGATGGGGCCCCTGGCGGAGACTTATAGGAACCAGGAACTATTTAATTCACAGAAGCAGAACTCTGCAGGTTCCAGGTCAGACATTGTCCCAGGTGGACCCCAGAAGCAGGTGAGGCCAGTGCTGCAGCCTGCAAGTTTCTGCTTCCAAAAGGGGCAAATGCCGCACCAGCAGCAGCCTGTAGTACAGACCCCAGCAGACGTACCACAAGTCTCAGAATGCCCAGCAAAACTGCCTGCAGCAGATCCAAAGCAGAAGCATGTAGTGCAGATTCCAGCAGAGGTACAACAAGTCACAGAATGCCCAGCACAACAGCCTGCAGCAGATTCCAAGCAGCAGCATGAAGGGCACATTCCAGTAGAGGTACAACAAGTCGCAGAATGCCCAGCACAGCCGCCTGCAGCAGATTCCAAGCAGCAGCATGGACATTTTTCAGCAGAGGGACTACAAGTCTCAGAATGCCAAGCACCACAGTTGGGCAGTGGACATGTGCCGGTAGTTCCTGATGGCACCCAGCAGGGCTCTGATGCTGGGGATAACCGCGCTGTATCTGAGGGGTCGGGGGTTTGGGGGAGCACAGTATCTTTGCTGGACGCTGTGCAGTCTGATAGTGACATTGATGTTGATGATAACAATGTGCATGATGATGTCTGTGATTTCCCCCCTTTAATTCCGAGCACACAAGGTGTAGAAGCCCCCCTGCTGCTGACCCTCACCCCGTCAGTCAGCCTAGTGTGACCCCGCAGGTTCCCCCCAATAATGCCTGGAGTCGTGGTGCTCCGTCCTTCACCTCTGGTGCCAATTATACCGGCCAGGCGTTTAAACGGAGAAACGTTGTGCGTTTCCGGCACAGAGGTGCCAAGGAGGATCTGCCAGATAGAAGGTTTGTGGTCAGGGAGCTCTTGTGTCGCCAGATAGGGTTTGCGCCAGTCAGCATCTTGGCGGTGATTAATCTTCCAGACAGACAGGGCTATGACGTCAGCTTTAAGCTCATGAGTGACCTGGACAGGTTCTGGTCTAATTTCCCCAAGTTTAGAGACACTGAGGGCTGGAGTAAGTTCAGCTTTATTCCTATCTCTAAGCCAGATACCGTTACGGTAAATCTCATCTTCTGGAATGAGTCTGTTCCCCCGCAGGACATTGTGGTGTGGCTCCGGAGGCATTGTGACCTGGTCTCTGACCTCACCAAAAGCAGAGACAATGATGGTATCTGGACGGGAGGGTGGAGGGTTTTGGTGAAACTGCGCCAGTGCGATAATATCACTGCCCACTTACCCAACTCCTTCTTTATTGGGAGGGAGAGGGGTGTGTGTTTCTATCCTGGGCAGCCTCGTAAGTGCTTCAAATGTGGCAAGGCGGGTCACCTGGCAAATACGTGTACTGTGGTGAAGTGCAACCTGTGTGGGGAGGTCGGCCATGTGGCTGCAGACTGCCAGAACATCAGGTGCAACCTCTGTGGGAAGATCGGTCACCCTCACAGGGACTGTCCTGACGCCTGGCACAATATCTGTAAGGACTATCCTGATGAGGATTTGGTGGCAGGGGCAGAGATTCTGGAGGAGGCAGCTTTACTGTCAGGGGAAATACTGGCCAGACCGGAGGCCCACCAGGGGTCTACTCAGGTGACACCCACCAGAGCAGCAGGGTTCAGAGGGTGTACAGGGAAGTATGGAGGTTGTCCCTCAGGGGCAGCAGTCACAGGGAAGCATTACTTCAGTACTACCATCTGTGTCTCAGACTAAAAGGAAGAAGAAGGACAAGACCTCCTGTAAACCTGAGAAGGAGTATGACACTGGCCAAGGAGCCAGGAAGAAGGTCCAGAGTTCTGCAGGTGTAATGGACTTATCTAATAGGTTTGGTGTTCTGTCTGAGTCTGACGGTGATTTTGAGGATGACCTTAGAAGAATTGACGCAGAGTTTGATAGGGACGTAGAGGACTGTCCTCCGCCCAAGCGGAAGCCATTACCTGAGGGCTCTCGGGTAGAGTCTGAAATGGAGACCGGCGGTGACCAGAATAACTCCGACTCAGATCTGTGACGCTGTCAACCACATAATGTCCGAGCCCAGATAGATAAAATCATTAGGAAAATTAGGAAATGTTAAGTTTTGGAAGGATGTGTCACTGGGTTGAAATATGATGTTTTTTTTTTTTTTTTTCCAACCAGGTGTATGGACTCTTTAAGATAATTTTATATGTATAATCCGGATATGTAATGAATGTACAATCCAAGTGAATTTATTTTTGTATTACTGGAGGAATGTCAGTATATTTGTATTTGTTTGGTTTTTACAATAAAAATTGCCCCTATGTACAAGAATATAACTACTATAATACTGCCCCTATGTACAAGAATATAACTACTATAATACTGCTCTTATGTACAAGAATATAACTACTATAATACTGCCGCTATGTACAAGAATATAACTACTATAATACTGCTCCTATGTACAAGAATATAACTACTATAATACTGCTTCTATGTATAAGAATATAACTAGTATAATGCTGCCCCTATGTACAAGAATATAACTA
The DNA here is from genome assembly GCA_033576555.1 of Oophaga sylvatica. Lineage (NCBI taxonomy): Eukaryota > Metazoa > Chordata > Amphibia > Anura > Dendrobatidae > Oophaga > Oophaga sylvatica. The sequence goes on along the minus strand of JARQOD010000002.1, from coordinate 639,170,666 downwards.
CTATAATACTGCCGCTATGTACAAGAATATAACTACTATAATACTGCTCCTATGTACAAGAATATAACTACTATAATACTGCTCCTATGTACAAGAATATAACTAGTATAATACTGCCCCTATGTACAAGAATATAACTACTATAATACTGCCGCTATGTACAAGAATATAACTACTATAATACTGCCCCTATGTACAAGAATATAACTAATATAATACTGCTCCTATGTACAAGAATATAACTACTATAATACTGCTTCTATGTACAAGAATATAACTACTATAATACTGCTCCTATGTTAAAGATTATATTTACACATATTAGAATTCCCAAACCTAAGTATCTTTTCCGATGTTCTCTTGAACTGTACATGAAATGACACAAGAAGAATACATTGTAGATACATCTTGCGGAGGATGTTGGAGATCACAGTGCAATTCTCCTGGGGTAAGTAGGTTAATACACAGAAGCTGGGCTCTTACCTACTAATTTATTGTCATTTGTTTGATTTAAGTTTAATTGGCTTATGGAAAAAAATGATTAATAAACCATCTGCACACAACAGATCCTGCTACAGTGTTTGTCTTGCGTAAGGTATTCTGTCTGCATCCTCTGTTGCATCATAGATGTGTGACATTTTCACATCTCTAATATTTGATATTGATGTTACCCACCCATATAAATCATTTTATCTAGATATCTCCTGTTTCACATGCTGTATATGTATTGTCCCTCAGATAGCTCATATTTCCTAAATTAAGTTATTCTGATATTTTATGTCACCCAAACATCCCATATCTCCTAACTAAATCATGACTCTGATATTTCATGTCTCCCAAAAGAAGTCATTTATCCCAGGAATCCCATATGTCTCATATAAATCATGTCAGCCAGAGATAAAATTTCTCCCAGATAAGTCGTGCCCCCTAAATGTGTTATGTCTCTGAGATAAAGTCATGTTGCCAAGAAATCTTATGTCACCCAGATATCTCGCTTCCAAAATAAGTAATGTCACTCAAAAATCTCAAAACCCTTGAATAGCTCATGTCTCCTTCATATGTCATATCACCCAGATAAGTCATGTCACCCAGATATCTCATGTCTCCCAGATAACTTATGTCACCCAGATATCTCATGTCTCCCAGATAAGTCATGTCACCCAGATATCTCATGTCTCCCAGATAAGTCTTGTCACCCAGATATCTCATGTCTCCCAGATAAGTCATGTCACCCAGATATCTCATGTCTCCCAGATAAGTCTTGTCACCCAGATATCTCATGTCACTGAGATATCACGTCTCCTAGATAAGTCATGTCACCCAGATATCTCATGTCTCCAAGATAAGTTATGTCACCCAGATATCTCATGTCTCCTAGATAAGTCTTGTCATCCAGATTTATCATGGCTCCTATATCAGTAATGTCATCCAGAGATCTCATGTCTCCTAGGAAAGTCATATCACCCAGATATCTCACGTCTCCTAGTTAAGTCATGTCACCCAGATATCTCATGTCTCCCAGATAAGTCATGTCACCCAGATATCTCATGTCTCCTAGATAAGTCATGTCACCTAGATATCTCATGTCTCCCAGATATCTCATGTCTCCCAGATAAGTCATGTTGCCCAGATATCTCATGTCTCCCAGATAAGTTATGTCACCCAGATATCTCATGTCTCCTAGATAAGTCATGTCACCCAGATATCTCATGTCTCCTAGATAAGTCATGTCACCCAGATATCTCATGTCTCCCAGATAACTTATGTCACCCAGATATCTCATGTCTCCCAGATAAGTCATGTCACCCAGATATCTCATGTCTCCCAGATAAGTCTTGTCACCCAGATATCTCATGTCTCCCAGATAAGTCATGTCACCAGATATCTCATGTCTCCCAGATAAGTCTTGTCACCCAGATATCTCATGTCTCCCAGATAAGTCATGTCACCCAGATATCTCATGTCTCCCAGATAAGTCTTGTCACCCAGATATCTCATCTCTCCCAGATAAGTCATGTCACTGAGATATCACGTCTCCTAGATAAGTCTTGTCACCCAGATATCTCATGTCTCCCAGATAAGTCATGTCACCCAGATATCTCATCTCTCCCAGATAAGTCATGTCACTGAGATATCACGTCTCTAGATAAGTCTTGTCACCCAGATATCTCATGTCTCCCAGATAGTCAGTCACCCAGATATCTCATGTCTCCAGATAAGTCTTGTCACCCAGATATTCATCTCTCCCAGATAAGTCATGTCACTGAGATATCACGTCTCCTAGATAAGTCATGTCACCCTGATATCTCATGATAAATCATGGCCACTTGTATCATCATTGAATCGCCGGCTCTCAAGAAGTCTAATAAATTATATGTATAAATAAATAATAATGGATGAATTTCAGTAAATGACAATGATACAATTATCAGGTTCCTTATTTGACCATTACTTGACCAGGGCATAAATGCTTAAAGTAACGTAAACTTTTTTTTGGGTGGCTTAGTCTTATAATATAAGTCTGCTGTGTTGTAATAAGAAAAAGTGAATTAAAAAATATATTTACCATCTTTTCCGGCGTATAAGACAACCCCCCAACTTTTCCAGTCAAAATATGAAATCGTCTTAAAAGTGTGGAAGGGGTCTCCTTATACGCCGGGTACGGAACATATGGTGGGGGGAGTGGGCGTTTCATAGGCAAGGTGTTTACCTGATCATATCAGCGAGGGTCTAGGCGCTGGGGGGCGGCGTCGGCAGCTCCTTTTTGTGCATCCTGGGGGGGCTCTGTGCTGGGGGACGGCGGCGGCTCCTCCTTGTGCAGCCTGGGGGGCTCTGTGCTGGGGGATGGCGGCGGCTCCTCTTTGTGCATCCTGGGGGGGCTCTGTGCTGGGGGACGGCGGCGGCTCCTCTTTGTGCAGCCCCCCAGGCTCTGTGCTGGGGGACAGCGGCGGTGGTTCTTTCTGCAGAGTCGGTATATTTTTTTAAAATGTGCTATTCTACTAGAATTAAGAAAAAAAATGACACCAGATAAAACTGTTGTCTTTAGGCACCGGCTGAGGCGCCTGTATGGGGTCACATGTGGGTCCTGTACATTAAGGGCCGTAGGCGCTCCATGGACTCTATATGGCACCATATGCAGGAAAAGTTAATGGGCAGGAATGGCTCCGTAATGTGACAGCGGAGTTGCAGTTTGGCCCCGTAGACGTTTTGGGGTCTGCAATTATGGGTCTGTACAGCGCGTAGCTCGCATGACGCGGGGATTCGGCCATGTGTACAACCCCTTAGGTGGGACACAATATGCACACAGAGGAACAGCCCACTCTGAAGATGGAACAGGTTAATAAAACCTTTTCCAGACGACAGAAAAGCATTTTCGCCGCGGCACAATCCCTGGCAGCGATTCTCCACATCCAGATATGTTTTGTAATTATGTACCGGGAAATGAATGGGTCTGTGGTGCTGTGTGACACGCGGCCAGCAAAACCCGGCAAACATCAGCCAATAACATGATTGATAGTGTGTAGTATTTTCCAATGTTGCTGTGGCAGATGGTGGGTTTAGGTAATTAGACACGAGGGGGTGTAAATGACTCTGACATTACACAGAGGCCCAGAATGGTTTGCAGCGTTGTCAGTCTTCATGGGCGTCTGCATGGAGACTAATAACTCCTCACATCCCAGTGAGTTTCATTTGGAAAACATTTTTATAAATGTCTTTGTTTCTTCTTTTAATCATCTATTTGTCCTTTACTTCAAATGACTCATGTGGATGAACATTATATCCGCCGTGCCCCTTATAAAGATCTGCAATACTAAGGCTGTGAGCGTAGGGTCCTCACCCCCTGCACGTCCACCCTGCCACAACTGACAGAGCACAGAGATCCAAGAGATAGATGGATAGAAAGATGGACATTAGATAATAGATAAAAGATAATAGATAATAGAAAGATAAATAATGATACATGATGGTAATAGATGATGATAGATAGATAGATAGATGATAGATAGATAGATAGATAGATAGATAGATAGATAGTAGATAGATAGATAGATAACTCTCGGTAACACTCTTGTAGGTTATTATGTGGGGACATTGGTAACTTCCTTTTCCTTGTTCCTTTGTTTCCTTTATTTCCCCAGTTTATCGTACTTGCACAATGTTTGTTCAGTTTTCCTCATCCTAAAGCAGTGTTTCTCAACCTGGGGGTCGAACGACCAAAACATAGGGGTCGCTTAAAGCCATCGAAAAATACATATTTCCGATGGCTTTAGCCGCTGAGAAGTCGCGCTACCGTCTGCAGCAGCACTATTCAGCTGGAATGCACGCTGTTATGGATGCGCGTTCCAAACTGAATGCCTGCGCGCATGCGCAGACGTGATTGCATCAACCCCGTTTGCTCAGGGCCCCGTCAGCCGGCAGAATACTTACCTCTCCCCGTGCCTCCGGGCTCCAGGGGGCACCCTTGCTTCCTCTCACAGCAGCGCCGCTGGATGACGTCATCATTCAGCGGCCGGCTGTGGCAGAGAGCGCCAGCGCCGGACAGGTGAGGTGTGTGTGTGAGAGAGTGCTGTCTGTGTGTGGTGCTGTATGTGTGTGATGGTGGTGGGGAGGCTATGACGATGGGGAGGCAATGATGATGATGATGGGGAGCCAATGATGATGATGTTGGGGAGGCAATGATGATGATGATGATGGGGAGGCAATGATGATGATGATGGGGAGTCAATGATGATGGGGAGGCGATGATGATGATGATGGGGAGGCGATGATGATGATAATGGGGATACAATGATGATGATAATGGGGAGTCTTTCCACAGCGCCCTTTCCTGAGCCGTAACAGTGCAGAACGCAGCACAGTGCAGAGGAGAGCTCCATATTTTGTATGGAGCATTATATGGGGACCAGTATCCTGTATAGAGCATTATTTGGGGTCCAATATTCTTTATGGAGCATTATATTTGGCCCATAATATTGTATGGAGGACTGTACTTATTTTTTGGTTTGGGGGTCACCGCAACATGAGGAACTGTATTGTGGGGTCACGGCATTAGAAAGGTTGAGAACCACTCTCCTAAAGTGTTACACCTCCGCCTCCAGATTTGATTTAACCCCCTTAGTTGAGAGAATATGAAGGGGTCGTTAACAAAAAAAATATTTAAAGCCTTATTTGAAAAAAAAAAAAATCTTTGGGTAAAACCAGGACAGCTGCCGTGTTTACCACTTAATACAATGGGAGTGATGATAACTCTACAAGCTAAAGCGCCCTTATCCTCCGCAGCAGACAGTTTAGTGACTGCACCTTCTATAAGTCCACACTACACAGCATGAAAATGTGGAAACAGAAAACAGAGATTAGAAATAGCAGCTCTGAAAAACAGAGATCACAAAGTGTGAAAGATCACACAAGAATCCTTCATACTTCCGAGGGAAGGTGCCCGCTAGTCTCGCTCCACCAACAAGAGGCCGACCCTCGGCTGGACCCTGTAACTGAAACTCAACAATCGAAATCCGCTCTAAAATGTTACAAAGCAAAACGCTGGAAATTCAAATATTGGAATTTCTTGCGACAGATTCTCAAGTTCCCAAGTAAAATTTCACTTTGGATTTGTTTAAATTTGTCAGTATTTGTAGCAGCAATCGGCCAAACATGCCAGCATTGTGACAGTATTTTCCATCAGCATTGTGACAGTATTTTCCATCAGCATTGTGACAGTATTTTCCATCAGCATTGTGACAGTATTTCATCAGCATTGTGACAGTTTTCCATCAGCATTGTGACAGTATTTTGATCAGTATTTATAGCCAAAACCAAGGGAGCAACAAACAGAGGAAAAGTATAAGGGTGTGGTTCCATGTTTCGGAATGCTGGCGTTTTGGACGGAGCGGAACCCCGCTCTGCGCAAAGCCCCGCCCCCAAAGCCCCGCCCCCTTCTGAACACGCGGTGATTCCGGATGGGTTCATTGAACTCATCTAGAATTCCGCACGGTGTACACAGAACTCTGTCGCCGCAAGGTAAATAGACATGCTGTGATCTGAAAAGACGCGCCGCATGTCCGGTTTAGCGGGTGTGTCACCCACGTATTAGTACGCATAGTGGAGACAGGATTTCATAAAATCCCCTCCGCTATGCTGGAACATCTGGACGCTGCGGATTAAACGCTGCGGCAGGACGCAACGTTCAATCCACAGCTTATCTGGATGGTTTCCTGACCGTGGAAACATACCCTAATAGAAACCCGTCACCACTTCTGTATCTATCACACACTCCTGGTTTTGGCTACAAATACTGATGGAAAATACTGAGCAAATACTGATAGTGTGAACGTGGCCTAAGGTGTCGGAAAGAAACGAGACTCGTGCTGCTGTGTTTAGCTCACAAGTAGGGATGAGCGGACTCATGGAAGTTTGAGTTCTGGTACTTGACCCAAACTATATTCCAAAGTTCGGTTCGGGCACCAGAACTGTTCCAAAATTTAAACCAGGAGCCGAACCCCATTGATATAATGGGGACCCGAACTTTAGTGCCAAAAATGTATCTCTCTCACTCACGGACTCCAAACATTGCAATGAACTTCCGGGGGAAGTCCGTGTTCGGCATTTAGCACCGGACAGTAACTTTTATGTTCGGGTTCACTCATCTCAAGGTATACCCAAACTGACACAATGCAACAAACCCTCAGCTTGGTAAGCATAACAAAATACTAGGGCCTCAATTCGTCCTCGTCTTTGCGCCAGTTTTTGGTTTACTTTTGTGTCATTTGTACCTTTTTGTTTATTTATTATTCTATTTGTGCGCATTTATGGCCGGTATTTTATTTTATTTGTGGTCGAGTTAGCGATCGAGTTTTTACCTCTATTTTTACCATCTTGACTGTGACTGGCAGGGTCCTTCTTTTATTGTGTGCTTGTCTAGCACATGTTTTGTATCTGTCATATTTCCTTTCTATGTAAGGCCATGAAAGGCTATAAATGTAAATATAATATAATACTATATTGATCAATTGCGACTGAAATTTGACTCCAAAAAACGACAACTAATATCACAAGATAAAAATGGAAATCGACTTAAAAACAAGACGGCAAATGATGAATCGGTGTCAATGTGTATCAAAGACTAACGAACCACTGGACATGTTTTATTCATATTTACCAGACACTTTATTTACCTGCAGATCTGTGGGGGTCCAAGTCCTGAGACCCCCGCGATCGCTCAATAGACCATCAGCGTGCAGCCCAGCAGACAGGAGCACGAAGCTCCTGTCTGAGCACACAAATATGAAATATGAAATAACATGTTCACAGTTTAGTAACTCAGAGAATTGGTAAAAATTATTATAAAAATTAAAAAAAAAGTAATAAAAAAAGTATTGAAATTCATTTTTCTTTCCCCATTTTCCTGGTTAATAGTGCGCTCTATACAAGGTCTCTCTGGAGAGCTCCGACTGTAATACTAGAGGTCTCCGTAGCTCGGGGCCATCAATGATCAACACAAGGAAAGTTTAATTACAGAACGTGCAAACAAAACATTGTGCCGCTGCTCGGAGCCCACATCGATCATTCTACATAGAGACGTGTAACTGCAGAGGATATACTGTAACCCCCAATCATGTGCCTTAATGGGAGAGTGGAGAGATGTGAGCTGGTGTAGACCAGCTCAATCCTTTCCTAGATTCCCATTGACTCAATAAATCCTGAGATGAGTGACAGGAGACAGTTATGAAAGTAGTATAGGAGGTATACCATTCGTCAAACTCAAATCTGACAGGTCGACACGCCCCCTATCATTTAATCCGTCTCCCTGTCAGATTGATCCAGGTTGTCATGTCCCCTGGCTGAACTTTGCTCAGGCTGAGAAATCTGGTCTGCTGGATTTGTGAATTTCAATCAAAGTGATTTATTCTTCTCTATTGATATTTTATGTAATAAGGATTTTATTGAAGTATCATCTTATAACACATTTGGAATTACGACGCTCATCTTATAGTTTTATTCAGTATATATATTTTTAGCTTGGCAGTGTATCTACACTTATATCAGTACTGGGGAAGAGTTTTAGTGAAATACAGACTTTTGTTACAGATCGGTAATCTATTAGGAGCTGTGTATCTAAGGCTTGGGTTGTATTGAGAGGAGCATATTTTTCTATTTACTAACTAACATGGTACATAGATATACATCTTTACGTTATAGTTTTTATTCAGTGTTTATATATATATTTTTAGCCTGCCATTGTATCTACACTTATATCAGGACTGGGAAGAATGTAATGACATGGGGTTAGGAATCTCCAACCTAGTTTCTGGTGTGGGGAAAATAGGATTATAAGTATCTCAATGAAGCATGTATATCAATAAAGTAACTTCCCCATCACAGATGCTAATATAATGATGTTAGCATGCAAGTGCAGGGCTCACAATACATACTGTGCGTGCATATGAAGTCAATTAGCACATCCATATGAGGAGCTATATTAAAAAAGCAGTTGTGTATAGTTGGCCAATCAAATATTAGTTATGCGTTCGCTACCACTGTCAACCATAGCAGCTCTCATGATGCTAGCTATTCTGATCAACTTATCATATCAACCATGAAGCCTCTTTTAACCCCTTCACAATAATGTACAGAGGAGTTTTTATGTTTTAATACTGATAGACATATTGTGAACGGACATATAGGGTCCATGTGAGATACCATATTTTTCAAATATTAGTTAAGCGTATATTTCAACATTTTTGCTCCTTCACAGATTTATTTTACATTATTTTTTTATTTTGCTTAAGGATCGTGTACAGAGGAGTTTTTATGTTTTAGTACTGATAGACATATTGTGAACTGACATATAGGGTCCATGTGAGACATGCCTGGACAAGTCCGGGCATGTCTGGGCATGCCTGGACAAGTACTGGTCACGGGACAGCCGTGGAAAAACAATACTGAAATTCAAAAACTATGTGCTGGCCGTTAACACGCGCACAGTCATCTAGAAAATATTGAGCGAGTTGCTTCACAAACCCTCTCAAGGCATGTTGAATGTTAACGTTCCCGCTATGAGCTACACACATGACCAACTGTATAGCCTGGGATGCGTAGCGTTCTTGCAGCGCAGGCCTATTTTTAAAGACGCTAAGCCCCATCAGATATAAAAGACAGGCATGTTGAGACGTGTCCCGGCCTATTTTGGCACAGAACCACAACTATGCAACGATTTTGACCAGCATTCAACAAAAAATCGGGTACAAATTTTTTAACATAACCGTGTTTCGGACCCTCAGACCATGCCAGAAGCACTCTGTGCCATGTACTCTAACTCATAATATTCGATTTTGATCCGCATTCAACAAAAAATTGGGTGCTAACTTTTTAGCATACCTGTGTTTCTATAGCGAATACACGGACCCCTACAGCGCATCCCTATAGTGTAGTTTAATGTAGTTGGCAAACAGATTATCGCTGGTGCTTGGAAAATACCACATTTCATAGATGGTGGTGATCCGCTGAATCATTTTTAAACATTTCACGCCACTCATGCACCCACAGCACACTTATGCTGTACCAGCACCGCTGCAGCTAGCGCTTTTTAGCTAAAAAAAGACCAGATTTTGTAACGTAAGTAACGATCTAACTGCTCCTTAAACACTGCGGCTCCGGCGGGGGCCCACCCAATGGCGTCATACATCTGCGCTGTAGCGATCGGAGATACAGAATTCCCACTTTTAACAGCTAGAGTGGTCGCAGAACCAGCAATGCTAACAGGTACAGAGACAGCCAGAATCCGCACACTGCTAACAGGTACAGAGACCGCAGAATCCGCACTGCTAACAGGTACAGAGACAGCAGAATCCGCACTGCTAACAGGTACAGAGACAGCAGAATCCGCACTGCTAACAGGTACAGAGACAGCAGAATCCGCACTGCTAACAGGTACAGAGACCGCAGAATCCGCACTGCTAACAGGTACAGAGACCGCAGAATCCGCACTGCTAACAGGTACAGAGACCGCAGAATCCGCACTGCTAACAGGTACAGAGACAGCAGAATCCGCACGTAGTATAAAAATGGCCTCCAGCGCTGGTGTATCTACACCGATGAGGATAGATCCCGCACCCCGTACAATTCATTCTCTGCACTCGCCGTCATTAGCCACCACAAGGGGAACTCTACTACCTAAAAAAAGGTCTCTACCGATACTGCCAGCCATGTGGCTCACGATGTAACCTATGTACTTGTTAATTATCTATTTTATCGTGTGTGTGATGGTATTTGTTAATTGTACATGTGACACTTTTATATCATTCTGTATGTACTTTTAAATGCTTGAAATGTCTTTGAGATTTATTTATTACAATAAAATCTTGTAATCTTGTTTTACAATATCGTGTCATTGCTTTTTTAAAATACGAATAAAACATTCTGTAATATTGTAACACGGCCATATACATAATATGCCCGTACAATGAGACATGGTTATAAGTCTCGTCAGTTTTAAACATGCCCCAACATGCCTGGGGCTATACACAACACAAGCCTTAGATACACTGACCCTATAAGTTGAGCGTCATAATTCCAAATGTGTTATAAGTTGATACTTCAAATTAAACTGCCTTTGCAGCTGTAGTTTAAAACTTATATCCTGGATAATACTAAAAATAAACACATTTTAGCAGCTTGATACATCTATCCACCACAGTAGTGCTGTCTTTGATCTGGTGCCTGTATTTACAAATCTAATAAAATTCTTATATACTGGAGTCTGTACTACAGACTCTGCTAGAAAATAGCTTTACATTTACTGGGTCCTTAAAAGCATCTACCCACAAAAAAAGAATAAAATCAAGATTTGCTCTTTAATACACTAAAAACTCCACAGACTAATCAAAGTCACTGAATAAAATTTGAAATTCACAAATCCAGCAGACCAGATTTCCCAGCCTGAGCAAAGTTCAGCCAGGGGGCATGACGACCTGGATCAATCTGACAGGGAGACGGATTAAATGATAGGGGGCGTGTCGACCTGTCAGATTTGAGTTTGACGAATGGTATACCTCCTATACTACTTATGAAAAAAAAATGATTTTATGATATTCTGTTGAGAGATGTTTATGCTATATGTGTCTGTGCGCTGCCACCCAGTGGTTGCTTTGTGAATTTCAGTCTGTAGAGAATGTTGCTAACATGTTACAATATTGTTTCGAATTTGTAAATTCTTAGGAAAATTGGAGTCTTTAAGCAAATTCAAGACAAGGTCAAAGGTGGACTCTTGTAAATCAGCGAACCCATACTGTGCCCCAATGCAGAGTCTCTACAAGGAGGTGAATCTACCCTATGTCAGCATAAAACGGTGTCAGCCTGGAGATTTGGATTGATTGCATCTCTGCATTTCCTGTGTCTTCAACTCTGCTTAAAATCTCATTAATAGGGATCTAAGCTCCCTGATAATCCTGATCACATCCCAAAAAATCCACCTTGTTGTTTTCCTAACCAGGGACGTAACTATAATAGGAAGGAATCCCCATCATACAGCAGCGTCCAGGAAGGAATCCCCATCATAGCCATTTATATAAAACCACTATACTTTAATCATACCATTCAAATAAGTTTTTGGGAGATTGCAAGAAAAATCGAAAGGGGCATAAACCTCCCGACAGGTTTCCTTTAAAAGGGGCTAATGTATGAGAACAATAAACCAGTAATAAACAGCAGCGTTCAACATGGCTGACCCTGGCGACCATTGAGGAGACTGGCCACAAGAACCAGAACATTTCTTCACAGTCCTTCAAGTTAACTATGGTAGTATCTTATGTTAAGGCTGTAATCAAGATCTGCTGATCACAGGCTGCAATTCACATCACGACCACCGGAGGGCTGCATGTGAACACATATAGCATAAACATCTCTCAGCAGAGTATCAGTCATGGATTTTTTTTTTTTCATAGCTGGTCATCATGTGCCATTCACCTTGGGATATGTTGAGGAGCGATAAAGGGCGCTGGATCTGAAATTTGCAAAGAGACATCCCTTTGGATCCAGTAATATGCCACTGGTGATAGAGGAAGAGCGGACAGGTTATGTACTGTACAATGCCAATGGTCGCTCATGGATTTATTAAATATATACATCTCGATGCATAATGTTGACATATGCACTATCCTGCAGGCGCTCATCATCAGCATTTCTCCATCTAGTACTTTTCTCAGAGACGCTCGCTCCAGATGAACATGAGTGAAGCGTGCTCCTGAGGCTCGCTCGCCGACTCAGCACTTCTGAAGAAGGTAATTAAGGATTAGCTTGGGGGGATTGCACTTTATTGGGTAATAACCATTTCCAGTTATATCTACAGTCGTTCCAAACTTAGAAGATCGTTCACAGAACTGCAGCAACTACTGTAACAAACGTGCTTCAATATCCTTCTAGAGTCAGTGCGGTCCAATGACGTCCCCCATCTCATTGGCTGAAGCAAGCGACAATCAAATCGTGTGCTCCCCCTAGTGGCAACCATAAAAATATACAGCTTCCACTAGGGGGAGCACACTGCATACACGTCACCAGTTACATCCCTTACTGCCATAACTCTCTTATTTAGATCTGTGCCTTTGCCTGTTAGGGTCCTTAATAGGGAAAAGCGGACCTGTGGAAGTTCTGGTTCTGGTACCAGACCCAAGCTTTTTTTCAAAGTTCGGTTCGGGTACCAGAAGTGTACCCAAACCAGAACCAGAACCGAAACCCCATAGAAAATAATGAGAACCCGAACTTTTGAGCTGGAAAATTCTTTTAAGTTTGAGTTTGCTTACTTCTAGTCCTTAGCCAATAACATGCTCATAAAAACGTGATGTTCATACAAAATCAAGTTTATTTTCATGTTGGATCAAATCTCCACAATTCAGAGCATGGAGAAAAAGAGATACCTCACACCCGGGTCTCAGAAAAAGCGCAAGTTCGAATGCTGGTGTGATATTAGGCAGATTTGTCTTTTTATACCAGACTCGAGCTGTTTTGGGCCAGATTTGCACATATGGACACATATAGTATAAGAATTTCCCATCAGAGCATCAAAATCACAGCGCCCATCTCGGGATACGCTAAGCCAAAAAGATATCGCACATCTGTATAGTTATAGTTAGATATAACGTCACGTGAAATCGTTCGATACAATTACCAGACAGGGTTTGGGGGGATAGATATACAAGATGAAGGACGTAGGAATGGTCTTCATTAAATATATTGTCATGTAAAGTCAATGAAGTTGGGTAGATGGTTATAGTCTTGTCATCAAACTTTCCAAAAATGAATATTATAAGCATAATGCAAGAAACTTTGTAATATATTTTATTAAGGGAATCTGCTTCTTTCCCCACTTAAGAATCACTTCTCTTAATGTTAATATCAACTTACTAAAACCAAGACTTGCTCCTCACTGAGGCATCAGATTACAGCTGCCTTTTGAAGTCTATGGAAAGGGGAGAGTTAAGTAGGTGAAGAAGGTGCAGAACGGTGAAGAGAATGTGCTGCTTTTCAGTAAGTGTTTATCCCACCCCAGTGCTGGATTCACAGTTACAGTGCCTTGCCAAAGTATTCGGCTCTATGGAACTTTTCATCCTTTTCCCACATATCATGCTTCAAACATAAAGATACCAAATGTAAATTTTGGTGAAGAATCAACAACAAGTGGGACACAATTGTGAAGTTGAACGAAATTTATTGGTTATTTTAAATTTTTGTGGAAATACAAAAACTGAACAGTGGGGCGTGCAATATTATTCGGCCCCTTTACTTTCAGTGTAACAAACTCACTCCAGAAGTTCATTGTGGATCTCTGAATGATCCAATGTTGTCCTAAATGACTACTGATGATAAATATAATCCACCTGTGTGTAATCAAGTCTCCGTATAAATGTGACTACTGATGATAAATATAATCCACCTGTGTGTTCTCAAGTCTCCGTATAAATGCACCTGCTCTGTGATGGTCTCAGGGTTCTGTTGGAAGCACAGAGAGCATCATGAAGACCAAGGAACACAACAGGCAGGTCCGTGATACTGTTGTGGAGAAGTTTAAAGCCGGATTTGGATACAAAATGATTTCCAAAGCTTTAAACATCCCAAGGAGCACTGTGCATATTGAAATGGAAGGAGTATCATACCACTGCAAATCTACCAAGACCCGGCCGTCCCTCTAAACTTTCATCTCAAACAAGGAGAAGACTGATCATAGATGCAGCCAAGAGGCCCATGATCACTCTGGATGAACTGCAGAGATCTACAGCTGAGGTGGGACAGTCTGTCCATAGGACAACAATCAGTCGTGCACTGCACAAATCTGGCCTTTATGGAAGAGTGGCAAGAAGAAAGACATTTCTCAAAGATATCCATAAAAAGTGTTGTTTAAAGTTTGCAGCAAGCCACCTGGGAGACACCAAACATGTGGAAGAAGGTGCTCTGCTCAGATGAAACCAAAATCGAACTTTTTGGCAACAATGCCAAACGATGTGTTTGGCGTAAAGGCGACACAGCTCATCACCCTGAACACACCATCCCCACTGTCAAACATGGTGGTGGCAGCATCATGGTTTGGGCCTGCTTTTCTTCAGCAGGGACAGGGAAGATGGTTAAAATTGATGGGAAGATGGATGGAGCCAAATACAGGACCATTCTTGAAGAAAACCTGTTGGAGTCTGAAAAAGACCTGAGACCGGGACGGAGATTTGTCTTCCAACAAGACAATGATCCCAAACATAAAGCAAAATCTACAATGGAATGGTTCACAAATAAATGTATCCAGGTGTTAGAACGGCCAAGTCACAGTCCAGACCTGAATCCAATCGAGAATCTGTGGAAAGAGCTGAAAACTGCTGTTCACAAACGATCTCCATCCAACCTCACTGAGCGGAGCTGTTTACCAAGGAAGAATGGGCAGAATTTCAGTCTCTCGATGTACAAAAACTGATAGAGACATACCCCAAGCGACTGCAGCTGTAATCGCAGCAAAAGGTGCGCAACAAAGTATTATGTTAAAGGGGCCGAATAATTATTGCACCCCCACTTTTCAGTTTTGTATTTCAACAAAAATTAAAAAAAAACAATAAATTTCGTTCAACTTCACAATTGTGTCCACTTGTTGTTGATTCTTCACCAAAAATTTACATTTGGTATCTTTATGTTTGAAGCATGATATGTGGGAAAAGGTTGAAAAGTTCCAGGGGGCCGAATACTTTCGCAAGGCACTGAATACTGCTTAGTTCTCGTGTGTAATGTTATTCATGAAACTTCTGCTTCTGGATATGTGCTACATAGTGGCAGGAGAAGCAGGAATCCCTCTTGTTTGTGTGTGCTGTGCATGGCATCTTGTCGTCTACACCCACCAGCTCAGAGACAACTGTGTATAGAGGCTGCAGAGCGGATAGGGGAACAGAGTAGGATACAAGTCATATAATGACCAGAAATAGTTACATTCCTGACACACATGACCGCTTATTTAAAAGGATAGGTCACAACTCTTCAATACATATAATGTCATATAGAGTCATTGTGAGTTAATGGGGGTCCTAAGTCATTAGATGCAATATTATTGAGGGACTAGGTGAGGGTCCCAGGTATCATCATGATTAGATACAGTGTTATGTGAAGAACTACGCATAACTTCCAGATCATTCAACACTTGGCCACTTTGTCACCGGGAGTCATTATGGGTTTATTTGAGGTCCCAGGAATATTTATTACATTGCAGCTTTTAGTAGATTATTGAAGCTAATATTTGTAAGGTTTTGTATCTAACCCTGATTTCTGAAGGACCCCACCCCATTGGAGTCCTTACTACCAGGATTGCTATTATCATTTTCATTCTGACTTTTTCCATTATTTTTCTTAAGTAAATGACACCATGTTCTGGTGGTGATCTGTAATCACAGTATGAAGGAGAAATGCTATCTGCCGCCGCTCGCACACATGGAAATAAAAGGCTGTCATTATTGTCACAGGATGACCAATTGACATAGCTGTCTATTATTCCTCCTCTGTGTGCCGCTGTGCATGACCAAGGCGAGCGTCGCAGCATTCTCCTAGTGAAGTCTTGCTGATGGTTCCTCATTATATTTCTATATGGGGTGTACAAATAGAGCACTTTAATCCCGAGCGTCTATTACGAGCGCTAGTAATTCTATCCAGTGCTTCACAGCTACAATAGAATACAAAAGGCCAAACTCAATAGAGAAAGCGCTCACTGTTTCATGGCGAGTTACCGCACTCTCTGACGATCATGGTGAATGGGCGGCAGGATGCCACGGGGCTCTTGTTAACCTGACATTTTTTTACTTCTTAACAATGCTACAATAAATGAAAGCTTTCATTAAAGCGGTAATTGATGACGAAAATAGTTTGGTTGGTCGGATATTTCATTGGTTGCTTGTGTATTGTACAGTTCTCACAGGGGACACTGTGACAATGCTTTTATGCCAACAGAGGATGTTTGTGACCTCAAAAATGAGCTCTGCATTACATAACATGGGCACAGTATAAAGACACACGATATACTGTAGTCATAAATACATTGTATCAAGGTCTATAGTCTTATGCAAATATTGTTAGCAAAGTTGATTGGAAATTATCACTCATTGGATAAAGTGAGTGTCCGCTATTGTATCTAGCACTGGAGTTTCAAGATTTGTGTTAGACTCACCAAGAAAGACTGCAGGTTGTAGGCTTGTCGGAAGAGGTAGGTCTTCAGGTTCTTTTTGAAGGTTTCCATGGTAGGTGAGAGTCTGATACGTTGGATAGAGAGTTCCAGAGTAGGGGGGATGCGCGGGAGAAATCTTGTATGCAATTGTGGGAAGAGGAGATAAGAGGGGTGGAGGAGATCTTGTGAGGATCGGAGGTTGTGTGCAGGTAAGTACCAGTACGAGGTCACAGATGTATGGAGGACACAGGTTGTGGATGGCTTTGTATGTCATGATTAGGGTTTTAAACTGGAATCTTTGTGTAATGGGGAGCCAGTGCAGGGATTGACAGAGGGGAGAGGCTGGGGAATAGCGGGGGGACAGGTGGATTAGTCGGGCAGAAGAGTTTAGGATAGATTGGAGGGGTGTGAGAGTGTTAGAGTGGAGGTCACAGAGCAGGAGGTTGCAGTAGTTGAGGCGGGAGATGATGAGGGCATGGACTAGGGTTTTTGCAGAGTCTTGATTAAAGAATCTGCAGATCCAGGAAATAATTTTGTGTTGAAGTCGTCAGGAAGTGAAAATGTTTTGGATATGTGGCTTGAAGGAGAGATCAGAGTCAATTGTTACACCGAGGGAGCGAGCATGTGGAGCTGGGGAGAGTAAGCAGCCATTGACTTTGATGAATAGTACTGATGGGGAGGTTGAGTGAGATGGGGAAACACCAGTTGTTAGTGACAGGTTAAAGAGATGGATTAGGGTTGGGATGATGACTGTAGTGAAGTTTGGGATGATATGAGATGGGATCAGGTCAAGTGCACAGGTGGGGAGATGTGATCTGGAAAGTAAAGAGGTAAGTTGAACTTGAAAGTTGAACTTCTGTAATGGGTCAGGAGTTGAAGAGGGGAATGATAAATGCAGGGACAAGAATCTTCCTGATTCAACATAGATCAGAGAAAATACAAGAATTAGCTGGGTAGAAAGGCAAAATGAGCAATTGTAAGTACAGAGAGTTATATAATATGATGACTGCAATATATTGAGAAGATAAAATCTTTGATGTGAAAAGTGCTTCTTTAAGGGACTGGGGTAAATAGGTAGACAGGAGAGATGCTGTAAGGTGCAAACAGGCAACGTCCTGGAGACTGGAGACAGACAGCTGGAATACTGGAAACCGCAAACAAGCAGGAGACATCTGCGAGACTGCGGATGGAAAGCAGGGATTTTGGAAACTGCAGGCAGGTAGGAGACATCCTGGAGACTACGGACAGACAACTGGGATACTGTAAACCGCAGTCAGGCGGGAGAAATCCTGTAGACCGCAGACAGAAATCTGGGATACTGGAAAAAGCAGGCAAGTGGGAGACATCCTAGAAATGGTGGACAGACAGCTGCAATGCTGGAAAACTGGAAAACACAGGAAGGTAGGAGACATCCTGGAGACTGCAGACAGACAGCTTGAATACTGGAAACCAAAAGGCAAGTAGCAGACCTCCTGGAGGCCCCATGGACAGGCAGCTGACAGAGAAGGTCAAAGTGGACAGAGAAAGCCTGAGAGTCCAGGAATAATGAAGTATTAATATCAAGACACAAGTGTGTCATGGTGATCCTTATGATCCTTGTATGCCCAGGCAGATGCTTTCTTTGGATCCCTCGGGGACATCTGTAATGCCTGACGTGGAGCACAACAGAGTCTAGCGTATCGGGGTGAGGGAAGCAAAGCAAAGATCTGGGACAGATGTGCAATAATTGGACTCAACTTAATTGCAGTTTTAGTATGGTGCTTGTATCTTCTTGTGGGATCGGGTAGTTTTTGGTTAGGAATCAGATTTCTAGTTTTATCCTATACACTAAAAACAAAGAGTTATAGATGGAGCAAGTGAAGGGTAATATATTTATTAAGTGACAAACTAATATTCAGTGCGCTACATCAATAGACTTCAATATTTGCTGGGTGCAATGCCTTTCGGATGCGCTGAAGTCTAATAGTGTATCCGCTCTTCGCCTTTGGTGTAGAGTGCTGCTCCTGTTTATTTGGAGCATGCACAAAGTAAGCGAGCAGCTGCAGCTGTAAACTGCGCAGGTGTGCTGCATTACACCAGCACCATAGCGTGTTTTGACTTTATCACATCTGAAGATTATTTGATCTTCCAAGAAACTGGTCTTTGTATTTGTGTCTACAATAGATAATAGATTGGACAGGAGCAAATAAAAATCGTTACAAATTTACTGACAAATTTGCATATGCCAGAATTCAATTATTTTTTGGGGAGTGGATTCGATTAGCTCAAATCCAGCAAAATTGTGATCAGCTGGCCTTTTTGATGGACACTTAAGAGGTTCATTGACCATCTCTCCCACCTTCAGCTCCCTGGTCCTCTTGGTAGGTCTTCTTTTTTACTGTCATTTTGGCCCAAAACTTGTAAGTTTATGGATCCTTAATCTTTTGTATCTTTTTTTTTTTACTTCTTCTCACTATGTTTTTAATTGCACAGTATAAGTTATATTCCATCATTTTTTCATCGGTGCTGAAGCTCCGTCCTCATGGACCCTTCCTACATTTTCAGACTGTCTAGTTTAAGTTTCCACTGTCTAAATCTAGGTGTAATGTTGCTGCAGTTCAGTATAGCACAACCTCCACCAGGGGATGCTGGTGAGGGAAGAGAGGTTGCACACACAGTGTAATACCACAGAGCAACAGCTCAAGCGCCACCCAGTGGCAAAAGAGTGGTCAGACAAGCCGAGTCAGTAAAAGTCAGGACAAGAAGTAGCAGAGCTCACAGCAATTCACATAGTCAAATACAAGCCAAAAGTCAGAACTGTACGGGAGCAGATATAACCGAGATGAGAGACAGTAAACAGGTCAGAAAACAAGACAAGTCACATACCAAGAGTCCAAACACAGGGAGCGAACACTAAGACAAGCAGGGTGGTAAGAATGGGAGGTCACGGGAACAGAGTAAATGGGTAGAGGACAAAACACGGTATTAAGGGGTCAGCTGCTGTAGCCTGGAAGCATGAACTATCAATGACATTGGTCTGCAGGCCAAAGCAGATTGAAATAGCCCCACAGAACCCAAAACGAGACAGAGAAGGTTAACCCTCGCATGACCAGACCGAGGAGAGAATAGCATGAAACAAACCCCGGCCAGGATCATGACACTAGGAAAGGATTAGTAGTAGTAATCTTTCCTATTGACTCTACAGAGTAACATTCTCCTATTTAGGGATTATTTGCTCTTCTGAATTCCTGGGTGAATGTTGCGATCTGTGTATAGGACTCGTATATAAAGTTGTCGTCTTCCTATTGGACTGGTCAGCACTAGCTTTATGCTCAATAATCAATAAACATGTTCAGTAACATGGAATTCATTGGATTATTGCATGTCTCCTTTGTTGCGGGAGTCCTTGTCATGTGATCCTACCCCGTATCAACCTCTGACTTCTGCCATCATCGATGGTCAACCATGCAGTAGAAATGAGAGAATTGGTTTGCGGCGAATCGAATGTTTCATGAATTTTACCAAAACTTCAGATTCTCCAAAAAATGTGACTGTTTGGTGATTCGATTCATGAACATTTAGAAAAATGATGGTCAACTCGTCTCCATTTTGCTGACTACGAATCACCGATGTTACCACTCCAGTCCTTCGGCCAACTCCAACCTTCCAAAACCTTGTACAGTAGGCACCACTCGGGTGGCCGACTGGACAATGATGTAATGAAGTCTCAATGCAAATTTTAATGTTCGAAGTCTACTCTCAGTGCTGAGAGAAGATGCTGAGAGAGACGAAAAGAATGGCGGATATTTTGGCCATCCAGTGCAGCCAAGGACCTCTCTCTATAGGTACCCCATACCAGCCGATGCCGACAATATTGCCATGGACCCCAGAGGGCAGTGAGAATGGATCATTTTTCTCTACGGGCCAGATGAACAAGAGTTCCAGAAATTCGTAGAAATTATTTTATTTTTATTTTCAGAATGATAAAAATCAGAGACATCCGAAACACGGCGAGCGGCAGTGAAGGAGTTACTGGGCTCAATGCCGGGGACGCCAGGAGAACAAAGATGAGAATAAATCTAACAGATAAACAAAGGATAAACGATTTCTGTAATTAACACTTGTTGTTCCATTGGGACACAAAGCCGTTCCCAGATACAAAGCGCCAGTATTATCTCTTATGAGATCGGTTTATAGGGGAAGTGACGGCTCAATGACAGCTAGAGGAAATAATACACGTCAGGAGGCGCCAGCTGCTGCGCGGGGATTAGAATTAACGCCATCGCGTAGACCAAAGTATCATCATTTAATTTCCTCATTCTGGTGATTTCTATAATTACCGGGGTGGTGAATCTATACCGTTATATTAGAGAATCCCATTAGTGGCCCCAGACGTACGCTGCAGCCAGACAGTGCGGACGTGGCACGTTTGTACAAAATTGCTGCAAAACCACATAAGAAATGTTGCAAAATTGATGCAATTTTGCTGCAATTTTGAAAAATGATGCCACAAAAAAAAACCTTCTGTGGAGGCACTGTGTGAATATTCCCATACGCCTATGGTTGGAGTCATTGATCAGTCCCTTTAATAATCTGACAGACTCCGAAATCCTAAGGATAGCTCATTCATTTTTTATCTTTGGATCTCATCCATTTGTTGATTGGATGAGACCCAAAGATTAGGAGTCGGACCCCTGCAAACCAAACATTGTTGTCCAAAGCTAGACCGGTAATATTTACAGGGGTGGTCCCATACACAGCATCCAAATCACAGGTGTTAAATAGAGATGAGTGAACCTGAACTTCAAAGTTCAGGGTTCTTACCAAAAACATTTTCCCGGAAGTCCCTTGCAAATTTCAGAGTTCTGGGTGAAATCCGGGAGAGGTGAGAGAGAGAACATTTTCCAGATCAAAAGTTTGGATACCATTGTTTTCAATGGGTTTCGGGTTCTGGTTGAAGTTCGGGTGCAGTTCTGGTACAATAATCAAACTTTGTAATAAAGTTTGAGACGGGTACAAGAACCGGTACTTCCACGGGTCCTCTCAACCCTACTGATAAATATAACGGGACCCCTAGTGATAAAGTCTAAGCCCCCTATGAACGGATCAGTAGTGCTTGTGACCACCGCTTTATTAAGAGAGACCAATAGACCCATATGTGCACAACCGCTCCAATAGACCCATATGTGCACTACCGCTCCAATAGACTCATACATGTACTACTGCTCCAATAGACCCATACGTGCACTACCGCTCCAATAGACCCATATGTGCACTACCGCTCCAATAGACTCATACATGCACTACTGCTCCAATAGACCCATACGTGCACTACCGCTCCAATAGACCCATACGTGCACAACCGCTCCAATACACCATATGTGCACAACCGCTCCAATAGACCCATACGTGCACTACTGCCCCAATAGACCCATATGTGCACAACCGCTCCAATAGACCCATATGTGCACTACCGCTCCAATAGACTCATACATGCACTACTGCTCCAATAGACCCATACGTGCACTACCGCTCCAATAGACCTATATGTGCACTACCGCTCCAATAGACTCATACATGCACTACTGCTCCAATAGACCCATACGTGCACTACCGCTCCAATAGACCCATACGTGCACAACCGCTCCAATAGACCCATATGTGCACAACCGCTCCAATAGACCCATACGTGCACTACCGCTCCAATAGACCCATACGTGCACTACCGCTCCAATAGACCCATACGTGCACAACCGCTCCAATAGACCCATACGTGCACTACTGCTCCAATAGACCCATACGTGCACAACCGCTCCAATAGACCCATACATGCACTACTGCTCCAATAGACCCATATGTGCACTACTGCTCCAATAGACCCATACGTGCACTACTGCTCCAATAGACCCATATGTGCACTACTGCTCCAATAGACCCATACATGCACTACCGCTCCAATAGACCCATACGTGCACTACTGCTCCAATAGACCCATACATGCACTACTGCTCCAATAGACCCATATGTGCACTACTGCTCCAATAGACCCATATGTGCACAACCGCACCAATAGACCCATATGTGCACTACTGCCCCAATAGACCCGTACATGCACTACTGCTCCCACACATTAAACCCATATGTGCACTACTGCTCCAATAGACCCATATGTGCACTACTGCCCCAATAGACCCATATGTGCACTACTGCCCAATAGACCCATATCGTGCACTACTGCTCCAATAGACCCATACTGCACTACTGCCCAATAGACCCATCGTGCACTACTGCCCAATAGACCCATGACGTGCACTACTGCTCCAATAGACCCATACATGCACTACTGCTCCAATAGACCCATACATGCACTACTGCTCCAATAGACCCATACATGCACTACCGCTCCAATAGACCCATATGTGCACTACTGCTCCAATAGACCCATACATGCACTACTGCCCCAATAGACCCATACGTGCACTACTGCTCCAATAGACCCATATGTGCACTACTGCCCCAATAGACCCATACGTGCACTACTGCTCCAATAGACCCATACGTGCACTACTGCTCCAATAGACCCATATGTGCACTACTGCTCCAATAGACCCATATGTGCACTACTGCTCCAATAGACCCATGCGTGCACTACTGCTCCAATAGACCCATACGTGCACAACCGCTCCAATAGACCCTTACATGCACTACCGCTTCAATAGACCCATACGTGCACTATCGCTCCAATAGACCCATACGTGCACTATCGCTCCAATAGACCCATATGTGCACTACTGCTCCAATAGACCCACACGTGCACTACTGCTCCAATAGACCCATACGTGCACTACCGCTCCAATAGACCCATACGTGCACTATCGCTCCAATAGACCCATATGTGCACTACTGCTCCAATAGACCCACACGTGCACTACTGCTCCAATAGACCCATACATGCACTACTGCTCCAATAGACCCATATGTGCACTACTGCTCCAATAGACCCATATGTGCACTACTGCTCCATAGACCCATACGTGCACTACTGCCCCAATAGACCCATATGTGCACAACCGCTCCAATAGACCCATATGTGCACTACCGCTCCAATAGACTCATACATGCACTACTGCTCCAATAGACCCATACGTGCACTACCGCTCCAATAGACCCATACGTGCACAACCGCTCCAATAGACCCATATGTGCACAACCGCTTCAATAGACCCATACGTGCACTACCGCTCCAATAGACCCATACGTGCACTACCGCTCCAATAGACCCATACGTGCACAACCGCTCCAATAGACCCATACGTGCACTACTGCTCCAATAGACCCATACGTGCACAACCGCTCCAATAGACCCATACATGCACTACTGCTCCAATAGACCCATATGTGCACTACTGCTCCAATAGACCCATATGTGCACTACTGCTCCAATAGACCCATACGTGCACTACTGCTCCAATAGACCCATATGTGCACTACTGCTCCAATAGACCCATACATGCACTACCGCTCCAATAGACCCATACGTGCACTACTGCCTCCAATAGACCCATACATGCACTACTGCTCCAATAGACCCATATGTGTACTACTGCTCCAATAGACCCATATGTGCACAACCGCTCCAATAGACCCATATGTGCACTACTGCCCCAATAGACCCATACATGCACTACTGCCCCAATAGACCCATACGTGCACTACTGCTCCAATAGACCCATATGTGCACTACTGCTCCAATAGACCCATATGTGCACTACTGCCCCAATAGACCCATACGTGCACTACTGCTCCAATAGACCCATATGTGCACTACTGCTCCAATAGACCCATACATGCACTACTGCCCCAATAGACCCATGCGTGCACTACTGCTCCAATAGACCCATACGTGCACTACTGCTCCAATAGACCCATATGTGCACTACTGCTCCAATAGACCCATACGTGCACTACTGCTCCAATAGACCCATACGTGCACTACTGCTCCAATAGACCCATATGTGCACTACTGCCCCAATAGACCCATACGTGCACTATGCTCCAATAGACCCATACTGCACTACTGCTCCAATAGACCCATATGCACTACTGCTCCAATAGACCCATAGTGCACTACTGCTCCAATAGACCCATACGTGCACTACTGCCCAATAGACCCATACGTGCACTACTGCTCCAATAGACCCATACGTGCACTATCGCTCCAATAGACCCATACGTGCACTACTGCTCCAATAGACCCATATGTGCACTACTGCCAATAGACCAGTGCACTACTGCTCCAATAGACCCTACATGCACTACGCTCCAATAGACCACATAGTGCACTATCGCTCCAATAGACCCATACGTGCACTATCGCTCCAATAGACCCATATGTGCACTACTGCTCCAATAGACCCATATGTGCACTCGCCATGCACTGTCATACTGCTCCAATAGACCCATAAGTGCACTACTGCTCCAATAGACCCATACGTGCACTATCGCTCCAATAGACCCATCACGTGCACTACTGCCCAATAGACCCATAGTGCACTACTGCTCCAATAGACCCATATGTGCACTACGCTCCAATAGACCCATACGTGCACTACTGCTCCAATAGACCCATACGTGCACTATCGCTCCAATAGACCCATATGTGCACTACTGCTCCAATAGACCATACGTGCACTACTGCTCCAATAGACCCATATAGTGCACTACCGCTCAATAGACCTACGGCACTACGCCCCAATAGACCAACGTGCACTATCGCTCCAATAGCATGCCATACTGTGCACTACTGCCCAATAGACCCATATGTGCACTACTGCTCCAATAGACCCATACGTGCACTACTGCTCCAATAGACCCATACGTGCACTACTGCTCCAATAGACCCATACGTGCACTACTGCTCCAATAGACCATACGTGCACTACTGCTCCAATAGACCCATAGTGCACTATCGCTCCAATAGACCCATACGTGCACTACTGCTCCAATAGACCCATAGTGCACTACTGCCCAATAGACCCATACGTGCACTACTGCTCCAATAGACCCATACACTGTGAAACTACTGCTCCAATAGACCCATACGTGCACTATGCTCCAATAGACCCATACGTGCACTATGCCCATCCATATGGAACCAATAGCAGTGCACTACTGCTCCAATAGACCCATACGTGCACTACTGCTCCAATAGACCCATACGTGCACTACTGCCCCAATAGACCCATACGTGCACTACTGCTCCAATAGACCCATACTGCACTACTGCTCCAATAGACCCATATGTGCACTACTGCTCCAATAGACCCATACATGCACTACTGCCCAATAGACCCATATTGCACTACTGCTCCAATAGACCCATATGTGCACTACTGCTCATAGACCCATACATGGCACTACTGCTCCAATAGACCACCATACGTCATGACATACTGCTCCAATAGACCCATATTGCACTACTGCTCAATAGACCCAATATGTAAGACCCACATACTGCTGCCAATAGACCCATACCATGCACCGCTCCAATAGACCCATACGTGCACTACTGCTCCAATAGACCCATACATGCACTACGCTCCAATAGACCCATACGTGCACTACTGCCCAATAGACCCATATGCACTACTGTCCAATAGACCCATACACGCACTACTGCTATCCAATGATAGCCCATACTTGCACTACTGCTCCAATAGACCCATATACTAGCGCATATACTGCTCCAATAGACCCATATGTGCACTACTGCTCCAATAACCATACAGCACTCGCTCCAATAGACCCATACGTGCACTTGCAATCCTACTTGCTCCAATAGACCCATACGTGCAATACTGCTCCAATAGACCCATATGTATGCTCACTACCGCTCCAATAGACCCATAGTGCACTACCGCTACCATAATAGACCCATACGTGCACTACCATGCTCCAATAGACCCATATGTGCACTACCGCTCCAATAGACCCATATCGTGCACTACTGCCCAATAGACCCATAGTGCACTACCGCTCCAATAGACCCATATGTGCACTACGCCCAATGACCCTACGTGCTCAATAGCAATCCCCCAATAGACCCATAGTGCACTACTGCCCCAATACCATAGTGCACTATGCCCAAGACCCATATGTGCACTACTGCCCAATAGACCCATATGCACTACCTGCTCCAATAGACCCATACGTGCACTACCGCTCCAATAGACCCATACGTGCACTACCGCTCCATGCCATACGTGCACCCCAATGACCCTATGTGCACTACTGCCCCAATAGACCTATATGTGCACTACTGCCCCAATAGACCTATATGTGCACTACTGCTCCAATAGACCCATACATGCACTACTGCTCCAATAGACCCATATGTGCACTACCGCTCCAATAGACCCATACGTGCACTACCACTCCAATAGACCCATATGTGCACTACTGCCCCAATAGACCCATATGTGCACTACTGCCCCAATAGACCCATATGTGCACTACTGCTCCAATAGACCCATACATGCACTACTGCTCCAATAGACCCATACGTGCACTACCGCTCCAATAGACCCATACGTGCACTACCGCTCCAATAGACCCATACGTGCACTACCGCTCCAATAGACCCATACATGCACTACTGCTCCAATAGACCCATACGTGCACTACCGCTCCAATAGACCCATACGTGCACTACTGCTCCAATAGACCCATACGTGCCCTGCCGATGCCTTCACACAGAGGACTTTGGGTCTCCTCATGATCAGTGGTGATTTCACCGATCGCTTTCTCGTCTTTCATCTTGTGGATATATAACACGTTCTTTAACATCATTCAAACCAAAAAATATCTGCATTCTTTAAAACCTTTTTTATGATGGGTATATATGGTTTGTACTATTCTATTTTTTTATTGCAAGTTCGGGCCATAATTTAAAGGGGTTGTCTGGGACTTTAACAGTAATGGCCTGTCTTTAGTATAAGTCATTGATGTCTAATCGATGGGGGTGCGAGACTCAGCGCCCTGCTAATCAGCTGTTCCTGGTGGGGGGGTGGCAGCCAGAAATGCTCAGTTGCGGAGCTGCACAGCTCCGTTATCAGAATAGCGGGCACGGACGGATACTACATGTCCACCACAATCGATTTGAATAGCGTGGCCATTATACAGTCAACGATGCTTTGCCAGTAGCCAATAAATAAAAGCTAAGATGGTAAATGTAGCTGTCCTAGCCGAAGCTATCAATGCTGTATAGGGGAACCTGTTCAGAAGCAGCAGCAGCATGGAGGGCAGTATACAGCAGTACTGAGCAGTGTAGCTGTGAATGCAGCTCTTCGGTGCGATGAACACTTACTAGAAAACAAGAGCAGCATAGAAAACGATGTAAAGCAGTACTGAGCAGTGTAGCTGTAAATCCAGAAACTGGTGTGAGATGAAACACTTAAAGCAAGTCAGCATGACTGTATGTGTCTGTATCTTTCTCATTTTGTCAGCTCCTCCTTCTCACCTCTCCATAGAGTTCAGTAGATACTGTAATTTATTTCTGATGATCTTTTCTTGACCAAGATGGATTTTAGTTGATTTTTTTTCCCAGAGTGATTGCTGATTAATTCAGTAGTCATGGAAGAAGTGGCTTATAAGTGGAGAAAGAAGCCTATGTAACTAATAAGATATACCGTATTTTTCAGACTATAAGACGCACCGGACCATAAGATGCACCCCAAATTTTCAGTAGGAAAATTGGGAAAAAAAATAATGTGTCAAATGGGGGTCCGTCTTACAGTCCAAATTCAGCTTACAAGTGAACGGATCAGCAAAGGTAGAGGAGTGGTCACTGGTGTCGTTCGGTGGTCCAGGCTGGTGCGGTAGTGGTGGTCTCTGGGATGGCTGTGTTCTGTGGGGTGGCTGTGCTCTGTGGGGTGGCTGTGTTCTGTGGGGTGGCTGTGCTCTGTGGGGTGGCTGTGCTCTGTGGGGCTGCTGTGTTCTGTGGGGTGTGGCTGTGTTCTGTGGGGGTGGCTGTGTTCTGTGGGGTGGCTGTGTTCTGTGGGGGTGGCTGTGTTCTGTGGGGTGGCTGTGTTCTGTGGGGTGGTTTGGCACTGTGGGGTGGCCATATACTCACAAATCCGGTGGCGGTCCCAATGCAGCTTCCCTGCGGTGCGGTGGTGGTGTCGAGGCAGCAGCGGGGCTCTGTGCTGTGTTGGAAGCTCCGCCGGCATTTCGTCCTAGCCAGAAAGCCCCCCCTGCAGCTGCGACGCGGTGCCGGGCTGAAGGAAGGCTGCCAGGGGCCTCCGGTGGCGGTCCCGATGCAGCTTCACTGCGGTGCGGTGGTGGTGTCTGGGCAGCAGCGGGCTCTGAGCTGCGTGGGGGGCTCCGCCGGCATTTCGTCCTAGCCGGAAAACCCCCCGCAGCTGCGACGCGGTGCCGGGCTGAAGAATGGCCGCCAGGGGCCTCCGGCAAGATGGCCGCCGCAGACTCTCATTTAAAATCACGGCAACGAGATCTTGTCCTGAGATCTCGGGAGATGAGATCTCGGGAAGACCGGACTTTTCGGTATGTTGTGACCATAAGACGCACCCCCATTTTCCCAAAAAATTTTTGGGGAAAAAAATGCGTCTTATGGTCCGAAAAATACGGTATCTATTTTTACTAACAATTTAGGCAGAGCTAAAACGGCAGAGACCCTTTAAGAACCGAACCACGGAGACATCACATCTGACCTTAAAAATTAAGGGCTGCAATAATTCTCAGATTCTTCGACTTAATTAAAAAAAAAAAAAAAAGAAAATCTCTGAACCTCCTAAGTGCAATGTGCAATGATAAAGTGTTTGTAATTAAGCGTCTGGCATGAAAAAGTAACACAAAAACAAGAGTCCGTCTCCGCTTCCCGCCGCCTCTGCTGACTGTAGGAGAAGCGGGCAGCTGTGATAGATCGCCTACTCTCACGTCTGGCCCTGTGGCTCTGTAGAGACGGCTGACACTGTGCTGTGCAATCAGCCCGCTAGGAAAATACCCAATGGAGCAATGGAGAAGTGTGGAGCGGACTCCCTCCATGGCTATCAACAGAACGTGAAGCCCCCCGCATCCCTTTCTCCGGCTCGCCACAGCAGCCTCTAGTTTACTCGACGGCATTTCATTTTTCTCCTCCTGCTGACGAAAACCTGAAATACCGTGAAGATGTGAAAGCATTTGATGAGCGAGTATCACGGTTGCTAAGTGCGTGTTCCACGGCCGCGCTCAAAGCCTTTCTATAAGTAATGGAAACCAATTAGAAAATCCTCAGAAGGTGCGATGAGTAAGAAGTCTGCACCCCTCTCCCCGGATGAACTAATGGATGCGGTGGGCGCGTGTTTTCACATTGTTGTGCGCGGACGCCAAGTCTTATTTTACTTGCAAGATGTAGCGATGAGCAATGTCAGTAATTATCTCTACATTAAGGCTGCCGATGGCGGCGGTGCCAGCTCGTATTGATAAAACTTCGTGGTAGTGCCGAGGAGGGGGAACTGTGAGAGCATTCAGCCGTGAGATGTGTTTACGGGTCTACAGAGTTTTCTTGTCTCAAATGTTCC
Organism: Oophaga sylvatica; assembly: GCA_033576555.1. Classification (NCBI taxonomy): domain Eukaryota; kingdom Metazoa; phylum Chordata; class Amphibia; order Anura; family Dendrobatidae; genus Oophaga; species Oophaga sylvatica. The sequence goes on along the minus strand of JARQOD010000002.1, from coordinate 639,140,441 downwards.
AGCTCTAAGTCATAGAGAAAGTGAACAAAATTGTTTAATTGATTGTTGTCTTTGCAACAAAGTTTGCATAAATCAATAGCACAAGTAAAGTATAAGAAACTTTGCAATATGTCTTGTATGACAAATTTGCTTCTTTCTCCACTAATGAGCCACTTCTTCTTCTTACCCTCTGCCTCTTAAAGTTATCATTCACTCTAAAATGCTAAATCCATACTGCTCAAGTCTAGACAGACTGCCGGCTCACTGAGGGATCAGATTACAGCTGACTATTACTTTATATGGAGAGGAGGGCGGTGCACTGTGATAGAACAGGCAGAGAGACACAGACATATGGTGCTACTACCTTCACTTAGAGCTGGATTCACAGCTACATTGCTCAGTCAGTACTAAAATCATCAGATCTGGCGACATTCAATTGATTTGTTATACTCTGGTGTCTCTCTAATAAATATATGTGAAAAGTAAATAAAAAAGACTTACACTCATCATACCATTCACCTCTCCGACCCCTCTGGCTCCTTGCAGTTCTGTCTTCAGTCCTCATCGCATCTTTTTATCACAGCCGCTGGTACTGAAATCTGAGGCCTCTTCACTCTAGGCCAAACTTCCAGCATTCTGAAAATGGGTGCATAAGGTCACGGCACATATCGTAACATCGTAACCATACGGGCTCATACACAGAGCCATTCCGAGACTCATCGGAGCCAGAAGTCCCAGCATAGGGTGAAGAGGACCAGGGATCCAGAGCTGACGGCAGAGACCTGAAGATGTGACGAGGACCAGACAGTAGACAGTGAGGAGACAGAGAAGTAAAAAATAAGGTCAGTATACAGTGGCATGTAAAAATTTGGGCACCCTTGGTCAAAATTACTGCCATTGTGAACAGTTAGGCAAGTTGAAGATAAAATGATCTCTAAAAGGACTAAAGTTACAGATTACAAATTTCCTTTGTATTTTAGGCAGAAAAAAACATATATATTGCCATTTTTTACAATTTAAAAATTACAAACAAGAAAATGGGTTGATGCAAAAGTTTGGGCACCCTTGGAGATTGGTGTGCTCAGATAACTTTCACCAAGGTTGCAGACCTTAATTAGCCTGTTAGGGTTATGTTCACTTGTTCACTATCATCATAAGGAAAGGCCAGGTGATGAAAATTTTCCAGCTTTACAAATACCCAGCCTCCTCTAACCTTGTGCCCAAGAACAGCAGCCATGGATTCTGTTGAGCAGCTGCCTAGCACTATGAATATGAAAATGTTGGAGGCCCACAAAGCAGGAGAAGGCTATAAGAAGAGGACAAAGAGGTTTCAGTTCATAATGTACTTAAGAAATGTCAGTTACCATGAACAGTGGAGGTTAAGATAAGGTCTGGAAGACCAAGCAAAATTTCAGGGAGAGCTGCTCTTTGGATTGCTACAGAGGCAAATCAGAACTTCTGCTTGACTGCAAAAGACCTTAAGAGAAATTTAGCAGACTCTGGAGTTGTGGTACATTGTTCTACTGTTCAGAGACACCTGCACAAATTTGGTATCAAAATATCCTTGAATGAAGCAGCTCTCTCCACCTCTCTCCAAGCAGAAAGTCCCAGCAGAACTGCAAAAATGTATCAGAAGTCAAGAAAATCATCTACGTGTAGTCAACACCTTGCGTCACCTCATTTTTTAAGTTAGTGGAACGCCTTTAATTTTAGTGAATAACTAAACAAAAAAAAACTAATAGGAATTTGGGTCACGAAACATTTCTATTATTGAGTATGAAAGACACTTAGAAAAATTTGCTTGAAAGATACTAAGCACCTGCTCTGATCCTCTTCACCCTGGACACGGGGCATGTAAAATCTGGAGGCAATATAAACTTTCGTGGTGGAGGACGTCCTCGAGATCTGCCGTGGTGAAGCACAAGTGCAATCACACTGTTACAAAAGCTTAGAGAAGTTGCCCTCCGATGCAAAGACTGAAAACTCTCTTTTATCTCCCATGGTCGTAGCTAATGATTCATTAACCTTGATTTCCTCAAGCCAGGCACACAGAACACAAATATCATACATGGACCTTTTTTTTTCAATTCAAGTCGTCATGGAAACAGTAATGACAATTTGTTAGAATCGTGCCTAATGTATTCCTAGCTTGCAGGGCTGCGCCTCGGCTTGTTTTCCGGGAGGGCAATGCGGTCTGACGTTAATGGGCACAGAGCGGAGCATTTCATTCTTCAATAACGTCTCTCATTTTCTTTTTTCTCACTTTTTTTTTTTCTTTGCGTAGGAACCCTACCGCTGCTTTATGTGATATTTATTAACTGTTATCAATTCCGCTAACGAACACAATCCGCCAAATGTTTCTGTTATAAAACATTAGTCGCGGCCAACGGAGGAAAATCATTAACAGTTTTCACAACTTAAAAAATATAGGAAAAAAAACCTTAAAGGATTCGTCCGCTTTGGAAATATTTTTTTTCCCCAATTGGTTGCTAGATGACTCTGCTGTAAACACCAATGTATCTGTGTGATATGGTGGGAAATATTTCTCACTGCACGGGAAAAGGTTTGTTCATGGACAACCAATATACGAGACCGGTGCACCCGGTCCTCCAGGGAGGAGGTATTCCCATCGTGGACTATTATTTATGGCCAGTGTATAAGGGCGGTTCTCAGAGATAAAATCCACATGTATTAGATATAAATCCCCAACCGCTGTTACAGTTCTGTTAAAAAGTGCCTGAAGTATATAAATTATTAAGAACTCCACTTTTACAAGATACAAATTCAATACATTATTGAAATATGCTAACAGGCTGCAATTTACATCACAACCACTAGGTGGCCACATAAAGACACATATAGTGTAAACATTTCCTGACAGAGTATCACAAAATCATGTTTTTTTCTTTAAAGTGGCCATCTCACACTGCTCATCTCAGGGTAAGTAGTTTCAAGAGAAAAGATAAGGCAGGAGGTATCTGTATGTATGTGACATGTCCTTGTTACCTGACTGGTAGGCAATGGATGTTGGTAGAAGTCTGAAGGGATTTCCCAGTGTTGCAGTAATAAATCTCAACCACTGTAGAATGAAGAGTTCTACAAGTTTGCAACATTCTTTTGGAATAACTTATCAAGACTGATGTGCAGCAAAAGTCCGCTGCAGTAAGATGGCAAATTTGTTAAGAGGCGCATAAGTATTTGGGGCACCTTTGGGCTGTTGATTCAGCAGAAAATGAAATGCACCCTGGCTTTGAGTTAACACAGAGAAGGTATCAGCAAGTATATGGATGAGCTACTATCTCCTTCTGTTCAAGGTTTGCCGTCCTATATTCGTGACACAAACTATATGGTTTTGAAGTTACAGGACAATATGGTATCAGAACCAACAATTCTCACAAACCTAGATGTAATAGCATTATATTCTAACACTGACCATACTTCAAGTATTACAGCAATTTCACATTTTCTTTCCACCAAAGGTACAAAATTTAGAGCACATGGTGATTTTTTAATTTCACTGTTAGGTTTTGTTCTTGCACATCATTACTTTACATTTGGCGGTACCTTTTACCATCAGGTGAGGGGTACCGTCATGGGTACATCCTATGCACCAACCTGTGAAAACTTATTTTTAGGGTAGTGGGAGGATAGAATTGTTTTCATTTTTCACCAGTAACATTTTATTTTGGGGTAGGTACATCGACAATGTACTTATTCTTCGGAATGGTGAATCAATTGTTTTCTGATTTTGTCCTTTTGAACATAAATGATATGGTATGTTATTTACGCTTGAGATAGGGGTAGATCCCTTAACTTCCTTAACTTGACCATAAGGATTGAAGATGGCGGCTAGATCTACACTAAAGGAAAGCAACTGCCAGTAATGGCTTCCTACACTGGGACAGCTGGCACCCTACAGTCCTTACGGAGGCATTCCAACAGGGCAGTATTTGAGAGCCCGCCGGAACTGTTCTGACAACAATTGCTTTGGTAAAAAGTATAAAAATCTATTCCAAAGATTTTCGACTAGAGGGTACCCTAAAAAATCCTACACAGAGCGTTCAATAGAGCCAAATCTATGAATAGGGATGTCCTGTTGGACTTTGGCAGAGAGGAAAGTGAAAATCAACTGGTGAGACGTATTGGCACATTTGATGAACAGGCAGGGGGAGCAGTACATATATTACGCAAACACTGGCCAATCTCGAGAGCAGACCTGGATTTGAAGGATTTTATAGGTACTTTTCCATTGGTGACCTACTGGAGAGGCATTAATTAATGGGAACAATTGACACATAGTCATTTTAGACCCAAAAAGCCCCAAGAACAACTAAGTCGGGGTCACCAACAGGGAGTTCCTCCTCCGACAGGTCTTGCACCTTTTGCAAATATTTACCAGGTAGGAAAGAATTTGTGAACCTCTTTGATGATCGAAAGTTCATTATAAAAGATAAAATAAATTGTAACATGAAGGGGTGATATGTGCAGCCGAGTGTCCATGCCCCAAATTATATAGAGGGAAAACTTTTCAAGAATTAATGAGAAGAATGTCAAAACATCTGAGTACAATAAGTACGGGATGAGAATTTATCATACCATGAATCCCTTAAGTCTTCGGTTTTGGGGTGTACAACATTTGAATTTGAGTTTAGGGAGAGGAGATTTGTATAAGCTTCGTCTGCTAGAAGAATCGAGACGGATTTTCAGACTGAACTCCCGCAATCCAACTGGTCTGAACAAGGGCTTTACGTATACGGCATTTATATGAGAAGGACTAAGTATGTAAAGGGAGACATATTACACATACCTGCCATAAAAGAAATAAAGATAAAAATCTGTATTTGAGAAAATTATTTAGGAATAATAAGTGCAATGATTTTTGAAGCTACGACCTTAAGGAATTTTTTGATTGATGCTGGTAGGGGGCAAGTGATGATGAGATATATTTCATCTATTTAATATTTATTGATTGTCGACTGGTTGGCTAGTGAGAGATTTTAAAATTCTTAATTAGTTATCTTGATTTCAGAAGAGATATCACTAATTACCTTAAGTAGATATAAGGGATAATAATGATGAAATATATTTTATCTACATCATATAATTATGATTGTTAACTGTTTAGCTGCCCGTGAGCCAGAAAAAATAATAAAAATATTAAAATAACAGCCAATACGAGGAAAATCAATTAAGTAATTTATTATTTTTGTGTGTAGTGACAGAAGCAATCATGTACTTTCTGATTCCACACTGTGGCCAGTGACATGCGCAACAGCATAATCCATCCATGCTGACTGTAAAAGTTAGTGATATTCGCAGAAGTGCAAGACATTGGCAGCTCCTGTTAGGATACTTAGCAGCTGACCAGGTCCTTTTGTAAACTATCTACCTCGGAAGGTAATTCTGGTCACATGACCTCAAAGGGTGATGTCACTTCCAGTCACATGACCTCTGAAGGTGATATCAGTTCTGGTCACATGACCTCTGAAGGTGATGTCAGTTTTGGTCACATGACCTCTGAAGGTGATGTCAGTTCCAGTCACATGACCTCTGAAAGTGATGTCGGTTCCAGTCACAAGATCTTGGTAGGTGATGCCAGTTCCAGTCACATGACCTCTGAAGGTGATGTCAGTTCCGGTCACATGACCTCTGAAGGTGATGTCAGTTTTGGTCACATGACCTCTGAAGGTGATGTCAGTTCCAGTCACATGACCTCTGAAAGTGATGTCGGTTTCGGTCACATTACCTCTGAAGGTGATGTTAGTTCCAGTCACATGACCTCGGAAGGTGATGTCAGTTCCCGTCACATGACCTCGGAAGGTGATGTCAGTTCCCGTCACATGACCTTGGAAGGTGATGTCAGTTCCCGTCTCCTGACCTCAGAAGGTGATGTCAGTTCCGGTCACATGACTTCGAAAGGTGACATCAGTTCCCGTCACATGACCCCTGAAGGTCCTGTTTTGATATTCCTGTGTTCATCGCACAGGTCCTTTTCTGTTACCACCACTATTGATGCGTCACTTCCTGCCATGTGACCTTGCAGGTCCTGTTAGGATAAAATAATTTACCAAATTGCCACATGGCAAATAGACCCTAACTAAAGATCCTTAGACAATAAAATATAACTTTTAATGATTAATTATAATAATAATGAGGAAATTGGGCTCATTAAAAATACAGAGTCCACAGTAGTTATTGATGTCCTGATTTGATGTATTGCTGGTTTACATGAACGTAATGTCTCCCCAATCAGTGTGACTGTAAACTGCGGGGGGCTATTACTACAGTGGTAGATATTGGGAAGTGCTTCCCTATTAGTGCATAGATCTAATAATGATAGATGGTCTCACATAAGAGTAGGTGTTAATACTCCGCTGTGCGATTGGCCGTGAACACTTTTGCTAAATCCTGGTGACTTCTAAGAAAAACTTTGGGTCCTTTGCAAAAAAAAAGCCAAAATTTGGATGCAAGTGCATATTACTCCAAATCTTGCCATTGATTATTGCCTGGAAATGAGAAATTCTTCTCTTTGTATCTAAACTTTTCCAAGTTTTAAAGATCTTGCTTTCGGGAATATTCTGTTAAACATCCAGAGGATAGAACCTGCACAGTAGTGTACACAATATATACAGACTGGATACATTTGTAGCAAACTCGCAGCTATAAGAAGTGACAAACATTGAATGTCATGTTAAGGCTGCTTAATTGATCATTTTCTGTGTAACACTGTGTCTGATCCTCACAGTCCCCATTCAAAATGTTTCCATGGTAAAGTTACTTTAGTTATTCCGTTTTTGTGTTTTTTATAACTGCACCTAACACTATCGAACCACAAGAGTCTAAGGGAAAGTTCATGGTGATCAGTCCATTTCACAGCACACCATGTGGTCAATTTGGTATTGCAATTAGAAGTTCAGTTACTCTCTATGTTTGTCATGGTCATGTTTGCCCTTCACAGCACACCCTGTGGCCAGGAGGAACATTACAAGTAAAACTTCTTATTTTATTTTACACTCTGTTTAAAGTTAACTTTGATATAGTTAATTTTTTTGTCGTTTTCATGGATTTGTGACAGTTTTTACAGCATTTTTAATTAGAAAAACAAAAATGAAGTTCTAGATTCTCATCTTCCCTCCTGGAATAAGCCAGTGTAGCTCTTTTGCTAGCTTCATAAAACTGCAATGAATGAAGGTTGTTTGCCTTGTAATTTGCTCTACAATGTCCGGCTGTTTCTCTCTATCACAGCTGACTCGGGGCCAAAAAGTTCATCTCTTTCAAGACCGCCAGGCTTTTCTTTGGTTTGTTTTGGTGCCTTTTGGACCAGCTGATTTTTGCACAGTCGGTCTGTGCCCCGTCGTACTTGGCAGACTCCAAGCCAATGTGACTAATTAAGGAACTTTTCCGAGACGCTGCCACTGGGGTCCGCCGCCCGGGACCTCATGTCGAGAGCACATCCATTGTGTCCGCTTTGTCTAGATAAAGCCTTTTCTTCTGGAACCAGAAATAGATGCTGACGCTCTGCTTGAGAAGGAAAGGTTATCCCTGTGCAGGATAATGGCCGTCGCTTTTTCTCATGTGGGTTTGCACCATCATTTTCGTCAACAAAATCATTTAATGTAACAAAACCATTCGCACAAAAACATCTCAACATTTTTTTTTCCTACATCCCGAACGTTGTTTCCTTCCAGCCAATTAATCCACAAAACACAAGCACCTGCCGAAATGATATTTCATTTTCTGTAGAGCTAAAATTATGTTTACAAAACTTTGCCTGCGTCGAGTTTAGCTTTTACAGTTTCATCAGCCGAAATTACTTTGTTTTTGCCATTTTCATTACGACAGGTTTTTATAAAATTAACTCATCGTAGACCAGAAATAAAATACTACTAATACATTTTGGTTGCACGGATACACACAAGCCCAACTATTGGGATGAGGTGGTATCTGAGCATGCTCGGGGGCTAGCCAAGTGTTTTTAGGCGCGCTCTAAAAATATGCTCCAGTCCCCACGGCTGCATATCTCACGGCTGTTCGACAGTCATAACACATGCAGGGAGTCATTGCATGTGTTGTGGCTTTCGAATAGCCGCGGGGACTTGGGCATATTTTTAGAGCTCCGAAAAACACTCGGCTAGCCCCCGAGCATGCTCAGATACCACCTCATTCGAGCACATTCGCTCACCACTATTAAGGACACTAGTTGGATACGTTATCGCGATAAGTCATAGAAACCCTCAACAGTCTGCAATTCCCATTCACAGCCATTGGAAGAGCACATATAGCATAAACACCTCCCGACAGAGTATTTTATACCAATCATATCAGAAAATGTCAAGTTAAAAGGAAAGGATAAGAAAGAATACTTCTGGAGTAGAAAAAAAAATAAATGATTTTGATGGAATCAATTTTTTTGTGATTTTTTTTTTTTTAATTCGATTTGCCTCAATTGTCCTCCATCAGTCGATACAAAGCAAAACATTGCATCAGACAGAGAAGACTCAAATGATCTCAGACACAGATGGACAGGCTGCTCCATAATACCTTGTAGCTATCACATCACATGGAATAATTCAGCCAATCAGTCAGTATAAAAGCCGAGGCAGGGAAGGCAGCTGCCATTTATGTAGTGAATCTGGATAGTCAGAGGACGTCACAACTCATCGCTCAGCAATACAAATTTTGCCAAAAAATTGAAATTTATTAATTTATATGATTCATCAAAGTTACTTTTTAACTTCATTTTTAATGGTTTTTAGTAAGAATACAAAATGAGAGACTGAGCTAAATTTAATCCCATGTGCACCGTTATTTTCAGTCTTGTTTCTAGTACCTTATACTAAGTTTTTAATTCTGTCTGGGACATTTTTACCAATCTGCTGCTTGTAAGATTTATCCACTGAAAGCAATATTGTAAATAACCCGTCTTTTAGGCCAAGTTTTGCAAGTTCAAACTTTATGTGAAATTCAAAGTGAATTAATTTGGCTTTGAATCGGTCTCTCATCTCTAGTCATCAATAGTCATTAGGGTACAGGGATTTTTTTTGGCCCAAGTGTAACATTTCATACACATAATTGTTACATAATAACATTGTTTGTATCTGCGGTCACCACTAGGGGGAGCTAAGGAGACTACGGCATTGAACAAAATAGTGTGCAGTATTTCTCCCCCTAGTGGTGATTTTAGGTAGTTCGACTTGAAAAGATATTTGTTGAATCAAAAACGTATCAATGACCCTCTGCCAAATGTCCCCAGCTGAATGGGCTGCTGGTCAGGCATGTATGCAGCTACTTCATTCAAATTGAAAAGATTTTATTATATATGCGTTAAAAAAAATCATATATATGTAGATTGCAAGGGAGTGCGCCAAATTCTACTCTAGCCTCTGTTACAGCTGTGAAAATTATAGACGCAGCATCTGTAGTTTCTCTAATATTGAGTTTACGTATCATAAAAACTACACTCAGTGAACTGCGATCATTGATGGATTTGGCAAGAAGCCCTCCCTCTTCTGATTATCTCCCGGGGAAATCTAAAAAACCATTGATTCACTCATCCTCAAAGTTGTCACTAGTAGTTAATAACATGGAGCGTAATCGCATGAAACATGAAACATCTGTCTCCAAATCTGTTACACGACAGCAAATTAGGATTCCCAACCCAGCACTTTAGGACTGTGAGTTCACAGAGCCTTTCCCTTTTGGTTGTCGCAGATTCTTCGCCTTTTACATCTTTTTGAAACAACTTTCAAATAGGAGAAAGATAAATTCATTACTCCATCTCCGGCACAAAGCTCCATATTTACATCTGACGAAAAAAAGTTTCACAAAGACTGAAAAACAGTGTGGCAGCACCTCAACCACAAGTCCTCCAAATTCGGGACTTAAGTAGGATCCGTTACGTGCTTAAAAATATTGAGGAAATACAGTGTAAAAAAAGCTCTGTGCTCCTCTGATTCTGATGCTTTTTCCCGTTTAGCTCTGCGTCGCTCTATGGCAGAGATATTCACATTTGCTGCTTTTGGAGCTCAATATGTGAAATTTCTGCTTGTAGTTCAACTAGGCATTTCTTCAAAGTTTTCTCAGGGGTCAGATGCTGTCAATCACAGCTCAACAGTCTAGCTGTCTTAGAGTCTTCACTGGGGGTGTACACTTACACCCGTCACCCTCAGATATTGTTCTCTTTCACCCTTCCTAACAGATGCTGCAAACCACAACTCGGTAGGTAGTCTAGCAGTCTCAGAGTCTTATCTGGGGGTGTGCTATTTCATTCCTCCTTCCGGATCCTGCCAATCACAGCTCAGCAGTCTAGCAGTCTCAGAGTCTTATCTGGGGGTGTGCTCTTTCACTCTTCCTTCCGGATCCTGCCAATCACAGCTCAGCAGTGTAGCAGTCTCAGAGTCTTCTCTGGGGGCGTGCTCTTTCACTCCTCTTTCCAAATCCTTCCAATCACAGCTCAGCAGTCTAGCAGTCTCAGAGTCTTCTCTGGGGGCGTGCTCTTTCACTCCTCTTTCCAAATCCTTCCAATCACAGCTCAGCAGTCTAGCAGTCTTAAGGTACTGCCACACTAAACGCTCCCGCTAGCGATCACGATAACGACGCATACTAATGCGATCGCTAGCGGGATCGTTTTAATATCGCTAGTAGCGCACTAATTTAGCGATGTCGTTAAGGATGCTATCGCGGTTAGCGATCTCCTTAACGACTTTGGCGGTACAAAAACACCGCACATCGCTAACAAAAAGGTGCCACACTCAGCGATATATACTCACCAGCGGGACGCCAACGATAAAAATAGGGTCCGGAACGATGAGAACGATGAACGAGATCACAGCAGGATCACAGCAGGGGCCACGTCGTTAGTACATGCCACACACAACAACCTCACTAATGAGATCGCTAAATAGTGACGTTTTTTAGCGATCTCGTTAGCGACGCTGTTTAGTGTGGCATACCCTTTAGAGTCTTCTCTGGGGGCGTGCTCTTTCACTCCTCCTTCCAGATCCTGCCAATCACAGCTCAGCAGTCTAGCAGTCTCAGAGTCTTCTCTGGGGGTGTGCTCTTTCACTCCTCCTTCCAGATCCTGCCAATCACAGCTCAGCAGTCTAGCAGTCTCAGAGTCTTCTCTGGGGGTGTGCTCTTTCACTCCTCCTTCCAGATCCTGCCAATCACAGCTCAGCAGTCTAGCAGTCTCAGAGTCTTCTCTGGGGGTGTGCTCTTTCACTCCTCCTTCCAGATCCTGCCAATCACAGCTCAGCAGTCTAGCAGTCTCAGAGTCTTCTCTGGGGGTCGTGCTCTTTCACTCCTCTTTCCAAATCCTTCCAATCACAGCTCAGCAGTCTAGCAGTCTCAGAGTCTTCTCTGGGGGCGTGCTCTTTCACTCCTCTTTCCAAATCCTTCCAATCACAGCTCAGCAGTCTAGCAGTCTTAAGGTATGCCACACTAAACGCTCCCTACGATCACGCATAACATGCATACTAATCGATCGCTAGCGGGATCGTTTTAATATCGCTAGTAGCGCACTAATTTAGCGATGTCGTTAAGGACGCTATCGCGGTTAGCGATCTCCTTAACGACTTTGGCGGTACAAAAACACCGCACATCGCTAACAAAAAGGTGCCACACTCAGCGATATATACTCACCAGCGGGACGCCAACGATAAAAATAGGGTCCGGAACGATGAGAACGATGAACGAGATCACAGCAGGATCACAGCAGGGGCCACGTCGTTAGTACATGCCACACCCCAACAACCTCACTAATGAGATCGCTAAATAGTGACGTTTTTTAGCGATCTCGTTAGCGACGCTGTTTAGTGTGGCATACCCTTTAGACTCTTCTCTGGGGGCGTGCTCTTTCACTCCTCCTTCCAGATCCTGCCAATCACAGCTCAGCAGTCTAGCAGTCTCAGAGTCTTCTCTGGGGGTGTGCTCTTTCACTCCTCCTTCCAGATCCTGCCAATCACAGCTCAGCAGTCTAGCAGTCTCAGAGTCTTCTCTGGGGGTGTGCTCTTTCACTCCTCCTTCCAGATCCTGCCAATCACAGCTCAGCAGTCTAGCAGTCTCAGAGTCTTCTCTGGGGGTGTGCTCTTTCACTCCTCCTTCCAGATCCTGCCAATCACAGCTCAGCAGTCTAGCAGTCTCAGAGTCTTCTCTGGGGGCGTGCTCTTTCACTCCTCTTTCACTCCTCTTTCCAGATCCTGCCAATCACAGCTGGCAGTCTAGCAGTCTCAGAGTCTTCTCTGGGGGCATGCGCTTTACCCTCTCACTCTTAGACACTGACAGTAACAGCCAGCCAGTGTACACACTGCTAGATCAGATGCCGAGCTGTGATTTGCAACATCTGAAAGGAGGGGTGAAAGTGCACACCCCCAGAGGGGACACTGAAGAAATGCCCAGTTGCATTACAAGCAAATATTTCACATACTGAGCTCCAAACGCAACAAATTCTAATATCGCTGCAAGGGAATATTGCAGGAAAAATACATCAGAATCAGTTGAGCTCAGGGATTTTTACGGAATGTTTCACAAGAATTTTTGAGCAAGTGACAGGTCCTCTTTAATGGAGCTATCATGGAACACAACTAAATGAATGGCTGACTATGTGATGCCAGTTCTTGGACTGGATCTGATGGAGTGCTGCTACTCTTTCTCAGTGACTTTCTACTTTGGTTAAAAAGAGTAGAAAGTTCTAGTAGCCCATGAGAAGAGGAATAATCATACATAACAAGGCACATACATAGCAGTTGTTTTTATGTGACATGACAACCCATTTAATCCATCTTCTGAATCTGCCATACGTTAAGGGGTTTGCAATAAATTCTCTTTGTTTTGTTCAGCTCGTTTCTTCGTGGGATCTACTGACAGATTTCTACTGACTAGCAATCTTGCACACTGCTGCGGGCAGCTCACCCAGTTACCATGCATCAGTCCCTCACCTGGCAGGCAATGTGTTGGCACTCCTCTTCACACTCAGATCTTAGTCAAGTTCAGCTTTTAATGTTTCTGAATGTCTTTTACCCAAACGTCTATACCACACACAATCATTGTGTCCATGTGTGCAGAGTCTCATCTGTGTCATTACTGTATGGAGATGATATAAATGCTTCTATGCTTTGGCAATGGCAGTCATCTACCGTACTTTCCATACAGGATAGAACACTTGTTATCTTGCAATCTTATTGTGAATCATATCATTGTAATATGCTTTACTTATAGCAGTCCTCCTTCTAGACTGGGAACATACAACACGTCTTTTATACCTATGGCTAAATCCTATCCTTACATACTTCTCTAGTGTAGCACTCAACTGCTAACCTTTGCTTTATGGTGGACGCTCCCTTCTAGACCACTAGTGACCTTAGGTTGGAGCGCCCTTCTTTTTTCCTTTGTGGCCCTTTCTATAGACTTTAAGTAGTGCACCAGTAACAGCAAGTTATATTCCCCTCAACTTATTTAGTTTGTCAAACTTTCACGTGGACACTTTTTGCAGCATCTACAACTTCTTCCTCCTTCTGCACGTGTCTGACCTTTACTGGTGGAAAACAAGGACATTTTGCTTCAGGTGGCATGTATGTGTGTGGCTACCAGGCATCGGCATTCCCTGATTTGTTGGTCAATATTTTGCACATCTCTCGCTTCTCTCTTGCAGCACCGCACATCTACCATGGCAGCAATAAGCATAAATAGACATGCTACTGTTATAACCGTGGTTTTTTGGCGCCGTCCATCGTTATCTTTTGTAGCGGGGCAAGAGACTCTCAACCTTCCTACAAAACCCTACTGCGAACTAAAAGGCTTCATAAACCTCATAGAACACATGAGATACATGATGACAAACATCCGACACAAGTTCTACACTTCGCCAACTCAGGGCATGAATACGTACGGCACGGAGACAACGCTTAAATGGAAAACCAATAGAGCAATAATCCGACGGTGAATCCATATGTATGTGCTGCTAATGAGGACTAAAGGTCACAGCAAATGGACATTAATGCCGAGGGAATCAAGAGAATCGATATTCTAAGAATACCGCGGAGCAGCAGGAATTTCTGCAGGTGCCGAGCACGTTCATATATTCTCGTGACGTCCCCGTATCTTATAGAAATGACCCGTCTCACCGCGATGGGATGTCACGTCTGACATGGTGGCTTCCAATTGCAGTTGTCACAGTGATCCCTCATCCCGATGGCACGGACTTTTCTTACACTCGATGATGACGGCTGTAGATCAGTCACTGACACAATGTCATGTTACATGAGGATATTGATCATCCAGGGTCTCAATGAATGTAACTCATGGTGAGGGGGTCAGCCTAATGATAAGTTAGTTTATGGTGTACGGACATACTATGGTTCGGTTCAGGGAAGAGCCATCATTCGACCTTCACAGAGGTGCAAGAAGACAAATTAAAGAATCACTTTCTGCTATCTTCCATCTAGTTGGGTCTTCCATTCAGTAGACCCCAATGAAAGGTAGAAGACAGAAAAGCTGATCATAGGACTGGCAGCGGTGATCCAGGTACAGGGAGGGTCGAAGATAATTGAGATTTTTTTTAAACCCCTCCCCAATGGCCGCCATTTTCTGGTTTCCTCAGAAGCGGATCTTGAAATAGTTTTTGTAAAATTTGACCCAAATTCAGTTTGACTTTCTCATCTATAAAGAATTTGTGCACACAGAGTCTGATGCAGAGCCTGTATGGCAATGTATGGCGATTTGTAACGGCAATTTTCTATGGAGACTGTGCGACAATGTATGGAGACTGTATGGAAATATATGGGGACTGTACGGCAATGAATGGAGACTGTACGGCAATATATGGGACTGTACGGCAATATATGGGGACTGTAAGGCAATATATGGGGACTGTACTGCAATGTATAGAGACTGTATGGCAATGTATGGAGACTGTATGGCAATATATGGGGACTGTACAGCAATATATGGGGACTGTATGACAATGTATGGAGACTGTATGGCAATATATAGCAATGTATAGAAACTGTATGGCAATGTTTGGGGACTGTACAGCTATGTAAGGAGACTTTACGGCAATTTATGGGGACTGTACAGCAATGTATGGAGACTGTACAGTAATGTATAGAGACTGTATGACAATGTATGGGGACTGTACTGCAAAGTACGGAGACTGTGCGGCAATGTATGGAGACTGTACGGCAATATATGGGGATTGTACGGAAATGTATAGAGACTGTATGTCAATGTATGGGGACTGTACCGCAATATATGGGGATTGTACGGCAATGTATAGAGACTGCATGGCAATGTATGGGACAGTACAGCAATGTATGGAGACTGTATGACAATGAATGGAGACTGTACAGCAATGTATGGAGACTGTACAGCAATGTATGGAGACTGTACGGCAATATATGGGGACTGTACGGGAATGTATAGAGACTGTATGGCAATGTATGGGGACTGTACAGCAATGTAAGGAGACTGTATGGCAATGAATGGAGACTGTATAGCTCTGTACGTAGCTCTTATACCAGCTCCACAGGTTGTAGACGTCTTCTGTTGACTGTTCACACACGTAGGAACAATGTGATGTGTATTTGCTCCAGTATTTGAGGCAGAAATCGTAGGTGGACCCTCTGGGTTCTGCCATAAATTTACAGGTTAAGCTGCCATAAAACTAAACCCCAATAAATGGTGCTTATAATGGTGTTGTGGGCCCCTCTAGATAAGTCACCTCTGTTTACTGACCTTTGGTAGCTTAGAGCAGACTTGTCAGCAGATTTCACAATTCAAACCTAATTCATTAGATCTCTTAGACCTGATGAGGCTGGTACACTTACAGTGACAATCAGTGTCAGAATTAGCCATATAATCTTTCATGAAAGTTTCACTTCCTAATATTAAAAGGAGACTTTCATAAGCCCAGAAACATAGATGTGACCTTTCTCGCCCTTTATTTATAAAACTGGTGAACAACACTGGGCCATGAAAGAGCCTTGTGGTACCCCACTTGAAACAAGGAAGGAAGAAGACAAGGAAGGAAGAAGGGAAGAAAGAAGGCTGAAAGGAAGAAGGAAAGAAAGAAAGAAAGAGAGGTAAGGAATAATGGAAAGGAAGGAAGCAAGAATAAAGGAGGGAGTGAAGAAAGTAACAAAGGAAGTGAGGGAGGAAAGAATAATGAAGAAGGAAGGAGCAAAGGAACAAGGAAGGGAGAAAGGAGGAAAAAAGGAGGTAAGTAAGGAAGAAGAGCAGGAAGAGGGGAAGAAAGAAAGGTGAGGTAAGGAAGAGTGGAAAGAGGTAAGGAAGGAAGTAAAAAGAGATGGAAGAAAGGAAGGAAGGTAGATATGAGATAAATTATAGATAGATAAATAGATAGATAGATGATAGATAGATGATAGATAGATAATAGATAGATGATAGATAATAGATAGATGATAGATAATAGATAGATAGATAGATAAGTAGATAGAAATAGATAATAGATAGATAGATAGATAGATAATAGATAGATAGATAGATAGATAGAATAGATAGATAGATAGATAGATATAGATAGATAGATAGATAGATAGATAGATAGATATGATAGATAGATAGATAGATAGATAGATAGATAGATAATAGATAGATAGATAGATAGATAATAGATAGATTAGATAGATAGATAGATAGATAGATAGATAGATAGATAGATAGATAATAGATAGATAGATAGATAGATAGATAGATAGATAGATTAGATAGATAGATAGATAATAGATAGATGATAGATAGATAGATAGATAGATAGATAGATAGATAGATAGATAGATAGATAGATAGATAGATAATAGATAGAATAGATAGATAGATAGATAGATAGATAGATAGATAGATAGATAGATAGATAGATAGATAGATAGATAGATAGATAGATAGATAGATAGATAGATAGATAGATAGATAATAGATAATAGATAGATAGATAGATAGATAGATAGATAGATAGATAATAGATAGATATAATAGATAGATAATAGATAGATAGATAGATAATAGATAGATAATAGATAGATATGATAGATAGATAATAGATAGATGATAGATAGATGATAGATAGATAGATAGATAGATAGATAGATAGATATAGTATAGATAGATAGATAGATAGATAATAGATAGATAGATAGATAGATAGATAGATAGATAGATAGATAGATAGATAATAGATAGATGATAGATAGATAGATAATAGATAGATAGATAGATAGATAGATAATAGATAGATATAGATAGAGATAGATAGATAGATAATAGATAGATAGATAGATAGTATAGATGATAGATAGATAAGATAGATAGATAGATAGATAGATATAGATAGATAGATAGATAGATAGATAGATAGATAATAGATAGATATAGATAGATAGATAGATAGATAGATAATAGATAGATAATAGATAGATAATAGATAGATGATAGATAGATAGATAGATAGATAGATAGATAATAGATAGATGATAGATAGATAGATAATAGATAGATAGATGATAGATTTACTGTGTTATATTTGGTGCAGTCTTCCGCCCACGCTGACACAGGTAAGCCTCCTTTCTTCATGTCCGCCTCGCTCCCGTAGACACTGTCGTACAGTAAATCAATAATATCGTTTTCTCGTACTAACGCCACCTGCTATATTTACCCTGTTTGTCACTTTAAGTTTCTCGCTTGAGAGCAGATGATCCCTTAATACATCGTCTCCGTGACCTTGTTTTCTGAGATCCAGGACCATCCGCTCTGAGCTCATCACAACAGTTTAGGGTGTTACACAGCTGAGTCCAATACAGTGATTGACCCCATTAGAAGCCCCTCTTTTATCCATCGGTTTCTGCACCTAATCCGTCCTCCGAGGGCCCTTGATACATTGTAGCACTTTGGGATCACATGGAATGAGCTGCATTTACAGGACTGATGCAGGAAATCTAATAATTAAATGTAGACTATAATGAAAACAAAAACAAAAAAGTAAAAAAAAATTGAATAAGGGGAACCGTGGACACAACCACAATAGATAATGATTGTATCTACAAATAAAGTGCATGGACAATGTATCTTACTGTCCTGGAATAAAATGGCCTGTCTTTTTCATGTGGAATTAACATACGGATTTCTCCATTCTTTTCAGTTTTGCTGGATACAAAATCCATATAATATTGCTACATGCTAAAGGCTGTAATTCACATCACAGCCACTGGGTGGCCGCATAAAAACACATACAGCATAAGCTTCTCCCAGCAGAGTATCACAAAATCATGCCACTCATTTTGGGACTTGTCATTCTAAGAGGAAAGATAAAAAAAGACAGATTTTTTTCTCTGCTTGACTGACAGTCACAGTAGGAGCAAGTCCCAGCTAGGGAACCCACATCTATCGGACATTAGTGGCCATTTCTTTAGATATGACTTAATATATCAGATGGGAACATCCCTTTAATGGCCTATTCTAAGGAGAAACCCTAAATATCTAGTCCCAGAAAACCTATTAAAGTGAATGGGCTGAACAGCAGTGCCAAAAACAGCAACAGGGATGAGAGTGGCAGTGGGATGGGTACTGCAGAGGAGGGCCACAATGACACTATAAGCTCCTTCTCCTGATTGGTGGGCCGTCAGGGGTTAATCTCCCCCATGGTCACACCTTGAACCGACGCTCAATGTAATATCTCTAAAAACAAACTTTAGAGGCTTTGAATAGTTGGCAGAATGGGGGTCAAAAATAATCATAAAGTTATCCAGAAAGAAACCTTCTACATGAGATATATCTGTGTGTCACATATTGAGAGTAATATCAGGATTATG
Source organism: Oophaga sylvatica (assembly GCA_033576555.1). Taxonomy (NCBI): domain Eukaryota; kingdom Metazoa; phylum Chordata; class Amphibia; order Anura; family Dendrobatidae; genus Oophaga; species Oophaga sylvatica. The sequence continues at coordinate 639,121,644 of JARQOD010000002.1, read as the reverse complement.
TAGCCGGCCCCCGCTAGGGCAGATCAGAGAATTAAACCCGTAGATGCCACAGTCAATAACAACTGTTGCATATAAGCAGTTATTCGGCCCCTTTTGTTACATCATTACCCATTGTTGCTGGGCTGTGATGTCAGACGGAGGCCAAATGAAGACCACGGGGTCAGCCATATTTGTACTCCTAGTACACCCTGACAAAAGCGAGACAATACATATCTCAAAGAACAATACAGTGTAGTACCAAAGTATTGCAGTGTATTATACCTTCAATCAAGGGATAGTGGGTTCTAGCCCCACTGATGACTTGGGGGGGAAGTAACGTATGAAAGTATATAAAAGTATAACAAGTAAAACTAGAACTTTATTCTCTCCCCTTTCCCAAATCCAAAACTGTATAAAAAAGCAGCAAGACAATACATTTCTCAAAGAACTGTACAGTGTAACGCAGAAGTATCGCCGTGCATTTACAAGCAATCAAGGGATAGTGGTTCTAGACCCATTGATGACTTTGTTGGAAAAAGAAAGTTTATAAAAGTATAAAAAGTAAATCTAAACATGTATTCTCTCCACTTTCCCAATCCAAAACTGGATAAAAAAATAGCAAGATAATAAAATTCTCAAAGAACTGTGCAGTGTAATACCGAAGTATCGCCGTGCATTTACCAGCAGGGTTAGTGGGTTCCTGGGATAAAAAAAAAACCCTCCCCATTGTATAAAGAGATAAAAGTAATCTAAGAAAGATTCTAAAAGTATAAAAACTAAATCTAAAAATGTATCATCTCCCCTCTCCCTAATTCAAAATTGTATAAAATTTTCGGCTGAAAAAAAAAATCGCAAATGAGATGTCACCTATTAAATAACATTGGTCCGATTTTTTATTGGATTGCACTTGTCCGTATTTCTCGCAAATGGGTATGAGCCATAAGTGCTCTATTCAGGAGAATCCTACATCCAGGTTATTTTTACAAATCACACTAAAAAAATATAAAAAAAAGAAAACCAAAAATGAATGGAAGAATTGTGTTTTCTTTTCATCATTTAAACCAAAATGGATTTTTTTAAATAATTTTCAGTATATTGTATAGTAAAGTGAATGATGTGATTAAAGAACAACTCATTCCTATGTCAATAAAAAATGGGGAGAAAAAAAGCAGAAGCAACAAAAAAAAAAATAGCTGTGGAGGCAAAAAGTTGAAAACAAAGGGCAAAATGAAAAACTGCCACAAAGGAAAAATATTACCCTGGAAAAGAATCGACCCTACGCAAAATCCTCCAAAAAATAAAGACGGATTTGTCCGGAGAGAGAAGTGTTTTTCTCCATTATGAGACATTTATATACAAGATAACGAGAAGTGAATGAAATGGAAATTAATTTTAGTTCTTAACCGACACTAAAAGGAAAATGTCAGCAAGTTGCGTCACTTGCGGGGGAGCTAATGACCCTTTCTTCTTCCGTGGAGTAGACTAGGACCTTAATTCTTCTTGCCGGTTAGCAGACTCAGGAAATCGCAGGTTAAAAAGAAAAAAGCAGAAACATTACGGAGAAGCCTGACCCTGAATACAAACGTTTCCAATCTGAAGTACATGACTCCTTCACTTAACACATCAATGCTCCGGTTAATTGCTACACAAATCGCTTTCTAATGTAAGCAGGTCAAGGGCAGCCAAGCTTGTTTCAGATTGGTGTTATGTTTAATGACAGCATGTCCTAATATTTACTCCCGCACAGCAGAAACTTGCGTTATCGAGCATAAATGTTAGGTTAGAGGTCCGGGAGAACTCACCGGCGCTCAGAGCGCCGGAGATCGAGGCTAAGAAATACAGGAATGTTCACGTAAAGGGGTTGTCTGGTGAAGTTTGGGCCCACCAGGGAAAATCATTCTTGGGGCCCACCATGCATAAGTTTTATGAACAGCCCTTATTTTTATCTCCCATCTTGTCAGGCTGATAATCGGGGAGGAAGCATTCATAGGAATGATTGTTCCCAACTACCGACCCATCCAAAATATCCACTAATCACCTGAGAAATCAGCAAATGCTCATCTGTTGGGTGCAATGATTTTTAAGCTCCTTTTCAGCAGCATATCATTTTATGTAAGCAGTAAGACAGCTGCTGCAATGCAGTGCCTGCCAGGGCTGTCAGGAGTGTGTCACGTCCTCCAGGGGCTAGGCGATCTTTACGTACTGTGAATCGCAGGTCCTTCATTCAGTCTGTGACTTATGTTCCTCATATTACATGGACTTTGGTTCCTTTGGTGCTGAAGAGGTTAACGACTCCTTGTGTGCTGGTTTGAGACATGCAGCTCCATCTCGCAGCTGCTCCTGACCTGCTCATTTCCTTTCTCTATAAAACCTGGCCAGACCTTCTCATCCCTGCCTGTGAAAGTTTACTTCCTGGCTTGCTGAAGTTGGAGTTTGGTGTCGCTGCAGGAGATTGTTGTCTAATGTTTTTGAATGTATGATTTCTCCATTATACTGTTCCCAGTTGGTTTGTACGTTGCCACCCTTCCCTATAAATCTCTCTACCTTTGGTGGAGGGGGAGAGGACAGTTTAGGTTATCACAGGAGAGCAGAAAGGCTGGCGGCCTACACCTCCTCACCTTTAGAGGTACCTTTGGGAGCAGGGATAGTTAGGGCCCCAGCTCTAGGGACAGAATGGGGCCCTTTCCTTAATCCCATACAGTAACAGCATGACAAGGGCTCACTGGAGTATCCTCTGGCCCTCTGGTGGGCCAGTCCAATGATGGTTGTCTGTATGCAAAACTCATAATCAGGTCCCCGCGGAGTTGCTATAAAGATAGTTTCTGTCTCTGACGGAGCCTCCATTGCATGCAGAAACTATTAATTTCAATGGCATCTGTGTAATACTTTATTCCACCAGTGGGGCGCTGCAGGGAAATTTAACTGTTGCTCCCCGATTCTTCCACAAATCACGTCTGATGTAGGAGGTCACAGCAGTGCTGACACCTTTACAGTTTTGTATTATTATTTTGCTTATATAGTGCCATCATATTCCACAGAGCTTTATATATATACCGTATTATCATTCCTGTATCCAGTGGGGCTCACACTCTAATCTTAAATGCATGTATTTTCAGCTAAACATTATTGCAATATGGTTTCTTCAAAAACGTTAGACCATTTGGCTTTTACAGGTTTTTTGATTCCTTCCACATTACAGGATGCAGAATGAGATAACTGAGAATCCATCAGTGAGCACATTCTCAAGCACCTAAGTTTGCAAATCTGAGCTGATGTGACCACATTAAAGTTCAATTCAAGTTTGGTGAGGTCTGAGGTAATAAATCAGCAAAGATGAATTCAGAAAAAAGATAAAAGAGTTATAAAATCCCAGACAAAGGGAACTCGCTGAAAGATTCTAGGTTAACTCATACAGCATCCTGTAATGCGTGGGGAAAGACACAAAAAAAAAAATTATACAGTGGCAAATTTTCGATGAAACCCAATCTTAAAAATTAATTTTAGTCTAAAATATACATGTAAATAAAAATCCTCAAAAAGCTTCCATTAACTTGAGAAATGATCACAAGGAATTTGCAACAAAAATGGAAAGTTTGATCATGAAAAGCCCATTAAAATCTGGCAAAATTGGGACATGAAAGATGAGGAATATCCTGGATAATTAGACAGTTATAAACAAATATATAAAACTTACTACAAGGAACCTGATGAAGAGACGTGAGTAGTCTCGAAAGCTTGCAATTTGTTACCATCTTTTCAGTTAGCCATTAAAAGGTATCAACCACTGAGGACTCTCAACTCTAAATATTTTTCTATCTACTGGCTAACACGGTACAAAGATACACATCTTTCCTATTACAAGGAACCTAGACAGCCCTAAGTCAATCTTGTGGAATTCTAATTTTTGGGGCAGTTTAATGCTTAAACGGATTATTCCCATCTTCAAAAATGGGTATTGTTGAATTGATCTTGTAAATAGGAGCAATTTTGCAATTTACTGCTTGTTAAAATTTTCATCTGTTCTTTAGATATTACCACTTTTCTTCCGTTTTCAGCTCGTTTCCTTGGTGACCGACCACCGCAGGAAAGCAGCGTAGAACAGCTTACAAACTCTTCTCTATTCAGCTAGTAAGTGCTGTTTTGAAGCTGGGCAGGATCACTAGAGTGCTCTTTTACCCACTAATCCCAGCAAGCCTCAGCGCAGGGCTTACAAGCTGAATAGAAGCGGTAGTCGGTCTCCAAAGCAACGAGCTGTTAACAAAAGTATTAATATCTCAAGAACGGCTGCAAATTTTAATACACAATAAATTACAAAAGTGCTCATGCTTACACGGTTTATCCGAAAATATCCATCTACTGGAAGATGGAAAAAAACCTTTAAATAATCTGCCAGACTCTATCAGAATTTATGAACCACCAATTGCTGATTTACAGGAATTAAACTGATCTACTTTTAGCTATAAGGTAGCCTGATCATTTTTGAGAAAACAAAGGATTTAGGAGCATTCTGATAAATTGATGGACACAGTCATCTATTAAACCAACAGTAGTTCGCAGCATAAAGAGACTTTTAATAAGTCTTGTGTCATTTAGGAAATTATCCTCAAATTTAAAAAAGTTTTAGAAGAGTTACTAAAAACCTCCATAACTGAAAAATCTTTTTTTTATTGTTATAATTTTGTTCTTTCTGTCATGAAAATGAACTGTTCAGAAACCAATTTCTGGGTGCATGTGGAACTTTACATAGGAGGCAAAAGGAAACGGCAGAACTTCAGTGTTAAAATATGGGGACAGCTGATCCGAAATGAGACAATGTATATACAGCTCTGGCAAAATGAAGAGACCACTGCACAATGTTCAGTTTGTCTGATTGATATCTTTATATTTTGAGTAAAATGTAAATTGCTCTTTTATTCTATAAACTACCGTATATACTCATGTATAAGCCGACCCGTGTATAAGCCGACCCCCCTAATTTTGCCACAAAAAACTGGGAAAACTTATTGACTCACGTATAAGCCTAGGGTGAAAAATGATTATGCCCCCATATGTTCCACAGCTTATGCCCCCATATGCTCCATATTATGCCCCCATATGTTCCACAGCTTATGCCCCCATATGCTCCATGTTATGCTCCCATATGCTCCAGATTATGCCCCCATATGTTCCACAGCTTATGCCCCCATATGCTCCATATTATGCCCCCATATGTTCCACAGCTTATGCCCCCATATGCTCCATATTATGCCCCATATGTTCCACAGCTTATGCCCCCATATGCTCCATATTATGCCCCCATATGTTCCACAGCTTATGCCCCCATATGCTCCATATTATGCCCCCATATGTTCCACAGCTTATGCCCCCATATGCTCCAGATTATGCCCCCATATGTTCCACAGCTTATGCCCCCATATGCTCCATATTATGCCCCCATATGTTCCACAGCTAATGCCCCCATATGCTCCAGGTTATGCCCCCATATGCTCCATATTTTGCCCCCATATGCTCCAGATTATGCCCCCATATGTTCCACAGCTTATGCCCCCATATGCTCCATATTATGCCCCCATATGCTCCATATTATGCCCCCATATGCTCCATATTATGCCCCCATATGTTCCACTGCTTATGCCCCCATATGCTCCATATTATGCCCCCATATGTTCCACAGCTTATGCCCCCATATGCTCCATATTATGCCCCCATATGCTCCATATTATGCCCCCATATGTTCCAGATAATGCCCCATATGCTGCTGCAAAAAAAATAAAAAAATGACATACTCACCTCTCGTCGCTGGGGGCCAGGTGCCAGGGTCCTGAGCAGGCGGGGACACCGGCGCGCTATGGGGGACAGGTGTCGGCGTCACCGCTCGCTCAGGACCCGGCACCTGAGATATTTACCTGTCCTCTCTGCACCGCAGCGCTGCGTCCTCTTCATGGTCCTCGGCAGTGAATGATCTGGCAGGGGGCGCGGCGCTCACTAATGACGTCATCGCACCCTCTGCTGATCATTCACAGCCAGAGGAGTCAGACGAGGACGCAGCGCTGCGGTGCAGAGAGGACAGGTAAATATCGCTGTACTCACCCCTCCGCCGCGAGTCCCTGCAGCCTCTCCTCTTCTCCCAGCGATCTCTGCAGCGCTTCCTTCCTACAGCGGTCACATGGTACCGCTCATTAAAGTCATGAATATGTGCATATTCATGACTTTAATGAGCAGTGCCATGTGATCGCTGCAGGAAGGAGCCGGAGATCGTGGGAGAAGCAGGGTGGCTGCAGAGACCGCGCCGGCGGAGAGGTGAGTATAATCCGACACCCCCGCTCCCCCTCCCCTGCCGACCCCCGTATATGACCCGCGTATAAGCCGAGAGGGGGACTTTCAGCCCTAAAAAATCTCGGCTTATACACGAGTATATACGGTACTGACCACATGTCTCCGAATTTCCAAGCAATAAAATTTGTCTTTATTTTCAGAAAATGAGAAATAAAAAACGCAGTGCTTGCAGACTTCAAATAATGCTAAGAAAACAAGTTCTTAATCATTTAGAAACAACAATACTAATGTTTTACCTCAGGAAGAGTTCAGAAATCAATATTTGGTGGAATAACCATGATTGTTAATCCCAGCTTTCATGCGTCTTGGCATGCTTTCCACCAGTCTGTCACACGGCTTTTGGGTGACCTTATGCCACTCCTGGTACAGAAATGTAAGCAGTTCTTTGTTTGATGGCTTGTGACTATCCATCTTCCTCTTGATTACATTCCAGAGGTTTTCAGTGGGGTTCATGTCTGGAGATTTGGCGGCCATGACAGGGATTTGATGTGGTGGTCCTTCATCCACACATTGATTGACCTAGCTGTGTGGCATGGCGCATTGTCCTGCTGGAAAAAACAGTCCTCAGAGTTGGGGACATTGCCTGAGCAGAAGGAATCAACTGTTTTTCCAGGATAACCTTGTATCGGCTTGATTCATACGTCATTCACAGAGATTAACCTGCCCAATTCCAGCCTTGCTGAAGCATCCCCAGATCATCACCGATCCTCCACCAATTTTCACAGTGGGTGCAAGACACTGTGGCTCGTACGCCTCTCCAGGTCTCCGTCTAACCATTAGATGACTAGGTGTTGGGCAAAGCTGAAAATTAGACTCATCAGAGAAGATTACCTTACTCCAGTCCTCTATGGTCCAATCCTTATGTTCTTTAGTAAACTTCAGCCTGGCTCTCCTTTTCTTCTCATTGATGAAAGTCTTTTTTCTAGCTTTACATGACTTGAGCCCTGCCTCTAGGAGCCTGTTACGAACTGTTCTTGCCGTGCACTTTTCCCCAGCAGCCATTTGCCATTCCTTTTGTAGGTCACTTGATGTCATCCTGGGGTTGCTGAGTGACATTCGAATAAGATGACAGTCATCCCGGTCAGTGGAGAGTCGTTTTCGCCCTCTGCCGGTCTGTAGCTTCGTTGTCCTCAATTTCTGCTGCTTGACCTTGTTGTAATGGACTGCCGTCTTAGAAATTTTGATGATGGGGGCAACATGATGCTCACTGTATCCATCTGCTAGTAAAGACAGAATTGAGCCCTTCTTTTCCTCACTCAGGACTTTTCTTTTTAGCTCCTTTGGCATGGTTACAAGTTATTTCTTCATTCCTATTACTTTTGGGATATTACTAGCACTTGTTTTGCCATCCAGCTTGTCCTATTGCAGGAGGATTGTGACACCACAGCAGGTTTTTTATACTTTCCTTCGTTAGATAGGATTTGGTTCAGGTGATCACTGATCAGAAGCACATTAAGTAGAATGAGGTGAACTCTGGATGGAATTCAGCTGACACTGGGATGGAACGGCTGTCAGACATGTAGAGAAGCGGATCTTTATAAAACTGTGCAGTGGTCTCTTAATTTTTCCCAGAGCTGTATATTAAACAATACAGTTCCAATCTTTATGATAAACCTTCTGTGCACAGCACTGTGGAGTATGGCACAGACATTTTTACCTTTTTGAATCTGGAGCCAAATGACAACAAATGTATCAAGCCTCGTTTCAATGTATCCTCTATACATATGGAAGACAAAGGAAGTGAGTGAGCGCAGTGCAAATTCCTGGCAAATAGTAACTAAACAACACATGTCAGCCACAAACATTTTTCGCATTATTTTTAGCCTCCACCATCGGTTATATTATTCATTTCTTGGACATTTTTGGCTCCCAGTTTAGCCATTCTCCTATTTTTTTCTCAAAAACATTTATTTAAACATAATCAGAATATATTCAGAGATCTTCTCCGTATAAATCCCAGAAACTGCTTGGCTGTGATTATAAAGTTGTCTTGTAAATTAAAATTTCTGCCAAAGAAACTGGCTTTTGAGTGCCAGTCAGTAAATAGGAGAGAGGCTGGGTATCTCGATGGCGATGCCAGGAAGCTGCATCTCAGCCTTATTGTATTAGTGATCCAATCTGCTCCACTTGTCAGATGTGTTTGTATTCCGCATTGGTGAGCAATGCCCGACGGGTTATGAAACATCAGACTCACTGACTGGCATTGGGCATGTTTATATGTGATGTAACTGACACCGACTGACACACAAACTATTTTTATGATTCATGTTTTTTGTAAACATATTCGATAAGCCAAGAGTGCTAGAATGAAATGTGCCGCAATAATGGTTTATCCTCCAGACTTATCAAGGACAGAACTATTGCACAAACATCAGAAAAAGTATTATACCAGATACATTCATGTGTATAGGAGCAGTATTATAGAGTTTATCTCTGTTAATATACAGCAGCATTATAGTAGTTATATTCTTGTACACAGGAGCAGTATTATAGTAGTTATATTCTTGTACATAGGGGCAGTATTATAGTAGTTATATTCTTGTACATAGGAGCAGTATTATAGTAGTTATATTCTTGTACATAGGAGCAGTATTATAGTAGTTATATTCTTGTACACAGGAGCAGTATTATAGTAGTTATATTCTTGTACATAGGGGCAGTATTATAGTAGTTTATTCTTGTATATAGGAGCAGTATTATAGTAGTTATATTCTTGTACATAGGGCAGTATTATAGTAGTTATATTCTTGTATATAGGGAGCAGTATTATAGTAGTTATATTATTGTACATAGGAGCAGTATTATAGTAGTTATATTCTTGTACACAGGAGCAGTATTATAGTAGTTATATTCTTGTACATAGGGGCAGTATTATAGTAGTTATATTCTTGTACATAGGGGCATTATTATAGTAGTTATATTCTTGTACATAGGGACAGTATTATAGTAGTTATATTCTTGTACATAGGAGCAGTATTATAGTAGTTATATTCTTGTACATAGGAGCAGTATTATAGTAGTTGTATTCTTGTATATAGGAGCAGTATTATAGTAGTTATATTCTTGTACATAGGGGCAGTATTATAGTATTATATTCTTGTACATAGGAGCAGTATTATAGTACTTATATTCTTGTACTTAGGGGCAGTATTATAGTAGTTATATTCTTGTACATAGGGGCAGTATTTAGTAGTTAATTTTTTAAGTTATAGTATCATAGCAGTTACATTTTTGCACATTAGGTGCTATACTGTATAGTTTTTACGCTAATATGATTCAGCAGGGGCTGTCATTGTTCCAACTCTTCAAATGAACTAGTCAGATCTGTTCTCCATCCTCAGGCATTATGGTTGTGACATTACTATGTAGCTTATGTATGTATATAGTGTTTTTGATGGTAACATTTTGTGGAAGTTGAACTATCTGAATGAAGAATTCATGTATTTTAATGATGATTTATGTAGATTCTTTGCTACCCTTACTTATGAATTCTAGGAAACATCCTTCTCTTTGTCATTCGTGGCCTCCGCACTAATAGCTTACTGTATTTCGGCTTGCAGCTACTAGGAATCCCATTGGAAACCGATGTCCTGTAAGTGGATTACAATTAGATTAAGGCATTTATACACAGAAGCCTTAACTTCCATTAAGTCATGGAATGGTCTAGGCAGACTTAATGTTCTCCGTGGCTTGCAAAGGGAGAAAGGAGTCCTTAACTAAGTCAGAATTGATAAGATTAAGGCTGAAAGACACCGATTCATCCGCTCTAGTCATTAGTAGTAGAGCAGAAAGGTCAGAGACATCAATGATACAATGTAACGAGTGTGTAACCTTAGGAAACTGGACAGAACCGTGTGTCACCATATAACCTTACTGCAGAATACAAGGTGATACAATGTAATAACGGTGTTCTGTTGGTAGCTTAAAAGGTTAATTAGATGTCATCCCATATTTTAGGCATAAAATCCACTAATAAAGTCATTACTCATGAATCCGACTCCATAATCCTAAACAGTAAGTAAATCCAGAAGATACGACCTTGCATTTGTTACTTCTATTTGATAGTGAACTCGCAAAGAACAGGAACAATTTAAAACCACCCAATATTACTTAGCGTTGTATGGCGGTATTAATTCAGCCGATGATGCTGGACAACCACAGTCCTCGTTTAGCAGGAAACTGTAGAAGTGAAATCCAGCATCACTATGAATACCCTGCGTCCGATAACGTGGACCCCCACTCTCTTATAGCTGTAAGACATAACAGTATATTCAGGGGGATAGGTAGCTGAGAACGATCTTACATATGATCATTTTTTGGATAATGCTTACATTTTTCTCATTATTTAATGATATCATATGTACTGTATATGGCAGTATTATATTAGTGCTTTATGAAAGTTTTTATTTGGCTGAAAGGATGAATGAAAAGGATTTACAATGGGTAGAAAATTGATACTTTGTATGCTGTCTAATTTTTTTAAAACTTCACAAATTTTTGATCCCCCTTTGTTTGCTAACAATTCCGGAATATTTAATGGTTCCTGACAAATTTTATGCCCTCTGTCATAGATGTAATGGAGAAATGGAACCAAAAATCCATAAAGCCGTCTGTTTAGAGGGCTGTGTCACCCTCAAATTTCGGGTTTTGAAACATGGCTTCATCATGAATTGAAGAAAACAAGAGCTAGCACTCAAAAATACAATCCACAAGAGCTAAGACCCCCTGCTGTGGGTCATCCAAGGAGAGCAGACACAGTCTACACCGGCGGCACATTTATCACCTCCCAAGATTACTCTTCTGATCTTCAGAGGATTCATATCAGACACTCCCTCACTGAAGTCCAGTTATGAATATTGTGTTTCTTGTGACAGGCGTAGGTCCTACAGATATGGGAGACATATTTTAGGCCCTACAGATATGGGAGACATATTTTAGGTCCTACAGATATGGAGACATATTTTAGGCCCACATAGGGAGACAATTTTAGGCCTACAGTTATGGAGACATATTTTAGCCTACAGTTAGGGGAGACATTTTTAGGCCCTACAGTTATGGAGACATATTTTCGCGGTGTGACAAGTGCGAATGTAACACAGTTACTTACATCACTGGGAGGTCTGCGTCTCAGTCCCAAATTATTATCAGACAGATGGATAACATTACATCTGCCTTGTTTTCTATCTATGGAAAGCTAAAATCATGATAGGGAATGTGGCGTTAATATCTCCCACCTGGGACATCCAGGAGGGGCAGATATCCTGAAAATTGGGAATCTCATAATTTTTGGGGACCTAGCCACATCCCATTGACCAGCCCCATATGAGCTCACAGAGGAGAGGACTGTTATCTAATGAATACAGATTCTGAATTATATTGTCAGTCCTGGAAGATGCAGCTCGTTGTAGTTCTGTACCGTTTTCTAAAGAGTGCTTCCCTCCATTTATTATTATTATTATACATTTATATAGCGCCATTTATTCCATGGCGCTTTACATCCATAAAGATCACAGCCATTCCTATGACCACAGGTTTAGTAATTTTATTTCTTTATCCTTTTTTATTTTATGCAATTGTATTTACTGTATTGTCTTGTTCCCTTTTGTGACATCTTTTGTAAATTTTTATAAACACTGCCTACTTTTCGGATTAAACATATAGAATTTAATAGCTTGTCATAATAGTTTGTGAAGGGGGCTGGCTGACTGGTCATTTCAATAGCAAAGCCAGCCCCCTTCATTGTCACAGGCAATGACTAGATGAAAACTGGCTCAACTATTGAAATTATGGTCACTAGCCCCCTTTTATGTCACAGGCAATGACTAGATGAAACTGGCTCAACTATTGAAATTATGGTCACTAGCCCCCTTTTAGTCACAGCAATGACTAGATGAAACGCTCAACTATTGAAATTATGGTCAGCCAGCCCCTTTTATGTACAGCAATGACTGATGAGGACTGGCTCAACTATTGAAATATGGTCAGCCAGCCCCTTTTATGTCACAGGCAATGACTAGTGAGGACTGGCTCAACTATTGAAATTATGGTCATAGCCCCCTTTTATGTCACAGGCAATGACTAGATGAAAATGGCTCACTATTGAAATTTGGTCACTAGCCCCCTTTTATGTCACAGCAATGACTAGATTAAAACTGGCTCAACTATTGAAATTATGGTCACTAGCCCTTTATGTCACAGCAATGATGAAAACTGGCTCAAACTATGAAATTATGATCAACCAGCCCTTTATGTCACAGGCAATGATGAAAACTGGCTCAACTATTGAAATTATGATCAACCAGCCCCCTTTTATGTCACAGGCAATGACTACATGAGGACTGGCTCAACTATTGAAATGATCATCAGCCAGCCCCCTTCACACATAGCGCTGATGATAACACAAACCAGAAGTGGAGCTTCTAAACATGAGATCAGGACATCTCTGGTATTTGAAGTCTTAGTAAGTTGTATATAATGCCATTATGTGCTCATTTAAGGAATTTTATGCACATTATATCTTTTTCACTCATGATAAAAACTTGATTACTTTCTAAAACTTTACTCAAACCTGCCTTAGTTTTCTTGTGGTGGACTCAATTGTGTACGACCTGTCTTAGCAGTTGATTGAGGCATTGTGATTTACAGGAAGGATTGGAGAAAGCCGCATATTCGCAGATTTAGACCTTAGATGACTAATTAGGAGAGAAGCGTTCGGATACACAGCTCTAATTAGGATGATACAAGGTTAAGTATGAAAAAAAGGAAACATGAAACGGGAACGTAAGCTAATGTAAAATACAAGGGGCAAAGTCAGGGTGGTCACTGAAGAATGGAGGGTTTATAGCTATGATATATGAGCCCTCATTAGGGTGTATGATTTGCCACTCAGAACAGGAGCTCTAATTTCCAATAACCGTGTTTGCTGATGATGGAGGCTTGGACGGGTTCACACCTTAATTATTTCAATATTGCAACATTAGCAAAAATCTCATCTGGTTGTATTTCACTTCACAGCCACTAGGTGGCCACACATAGACACATATAGTATAATCATCTCTAAACAGAGTATCCGAAAATCATATTTTCTTTTTTCAATATGTCTCATCTCAAGATAAGGAGCAATGGTAAAGATCGATACATTTTCAATAGCAAAGTTGATAGAACCAACAAGACTTAGTACCATCTTCCCAAGTGTCTTATAGCAACGTCATGGGTTTCCTCTATGTGGCTTATGTCCTTGTCAATAGTCAGAACATATGACACAAACATGCACTTGGAAAAGCCATGATCTCCAAGAAACCTGAACAAATCTGCAATGTATTGTTGGATGAAACAGGTGGACAATAGACGAGCAAAACTGGAGATATATAGCGACCAGCGATCTAAAAAGTTTGGCTTTGACCACTGCAAAACAACAACCCCCGGTATGCCCTGGAAGAAAACAACTGAAGCACTAATTAGGTTGACACTTTGTCACTTTACAACCTTTGCCTATCCTACAAAATTCCCTCGCCCCCTGAATATGAAGCACCAATTATTAGACTGAAGTCTTGGCATAACATGGGAAATATTAGACCACTGGTCTCCAACTTGAGACTTTCCATTCGTTGGAAAACTTCAACATCCAACGTGCTGTGAGAGCCGGCTGTCCGAGAGCAGTAAGAGTTATAGTTTTGCAACTGCTTGAACATAACAGGTTGAGGACAACTGATCAAGACTATAAGTGATGGAGTTCAGGAAAATGATGACAATAAAATGGAAAATTGATGGAAGCAGAAATCATGAAAATGTCTTCAAGACGCAAAAGGAATAAAACAGAAGAAGAACAGGACCTGAAAGAACGCCCCGGAGATACATTGTATCATTGGTCTCTAGGAGTGGAGACCATCTTGACGGCACTTATAATAATGTAAGCGTCAAGACAGAAATATTCAAGTCATCTTCAGACGTCCTATGATTAATATCACTCATCCATCTGATATGAAAATAGTTTTCTTTCCATTTTGTGACTCTGGTAACTTATGTTGAGCTGCGTTCGTCTCCCCCAGGAGCGCTCATGTGTCTCCGGAGCAGTGATGGATTACTTGAAGGTTAATTTTCCAACAATGTATCATCACCAGGTTACATGAAAGTTACAGAACAGTGAAGTGTGTTTACAATGACTGCGGAGCAGCATTCTGGTCAATGACTATTAATGGTCCAGACTTAAGGGCATCCCAGTCTGAAGTCAGTCAATTGGATTCAATCACATTGATGGAAAGTCCTAATCAACTGGGAGACCCTAAGGGATCAACAAAATGAACGATTTTGTCAAAGTGTCAAATGGATAGGCTATGTTTATAGCGATGGCCGGGCTCACAATAAACTGATTTTGATACAATTTTATTATCAGTGGTTGTAAGTTTTACACTCTTCTTCATCCTCTTTGTAACAGCAGCGGAAATATTGGATACATTTTTGAATTTTTGAAATTGGAATTTTTTTACTTGAAGTTGACTTCTGAAAGCAAAGACATTTCCAGTATTTATGAACAAACTTTCCTCTGCAGCTATAGTTGGAGAGGATCAGATTAATTGCTATCGACATAAAACTTCTTACGACCAATCTATTGAAAATGGTGTTGTAGTAATGGCAAAAATTCCAAAAATTTACACTTACAAAAAGCATGGAATGCCGTTCTGAAATTGTATCTAAATTCCTTTTTTTTTGCGCATTATTTCTCACATCAACTAAATCACTTATAAGAAATTGTAACCCTTTACATTCTTCTATTCCTCTTTGCAGATGGAAGGGTTTTCCCCACTTAGCATTAAAGGAAACCTTCAGAATGATTTTACTCTTTGACTACTGACAACCTTCCCCTCTAGACAGACGTGGGGATTCCATCTGTCCAGTCGAGTCCTGTCCTGAACGTCTGGTTCCTAACAATATACTGATTGATATCTATTTCCCAATAAACCATAGAGTATTTATTAAACATTAGACCAAGAGAATAATGAAGATGGACGTCATTGGCTTTACTTGATTTTCTTGACTTCTCCTGCGATATGATAGCATCAACCGAAGGTAAAACATCTCAGTTACTTCCAAGATCCACTTTCACTCATCCACGCTGGCTAATATCCCAATGTAGAGCAAATACAACCAATATGAGCCAAATGTTCTAAACCTCAAAAATGGAGAAACGGGTAAAGAAGTCGACCCAGCTTATGAAGAAGCTTCCCGCAGAGACAATCCACTTACCTACGGAGACAAAAAGAAAGGAAAACGAAAGGTCAGTCATCTCAATCACCAAATGAATAACAGAAAATTGTCATTTCAAAGGCTTACTGATAGTCACTTAGAGGGGTGGTCCAGGGATAAGAGATTAGTGATCAATCTTTAGGACTCTCCATCGATCTGTCTTTGATAACTTATCCCATGGAGAGTCCTATAAAATAGCTAAAATTTGCTTTGATATTTTGTTAAAAAAATCTTGTAGATCGGTGGAGGTCTGAGTGCTGACTCCCCCATCAATCATTAAAACTGCAACATAGTAGCGCCCAACTCCTGCATGAGATCTCTTGGACCCATAGACTTTCTATTGAGCTGGTGCACTTCCCTGTGTGTTTATACAAGAGCCCTGTGGTTTAAGCAATCAGCGGAGGTCTCAGGACCCAAACCCCAAAGATTTATAAGGCTTTTAAAAGGCTAATAAAATATGTAAAAAAAAGCAAAAGTTTAGTTATACTTTATATGGTGTTATGTTTCCCAACGGGCCATATTAAGACCTAACACTCATAGCCAGGATGTGCAAGAGAGGGGAAGTGGGGAGCAGCACCCCTGTAGCGCTCCATGCACACAGCTCCATCAGGAGCATGAGGACTGTGATTCCAATCTCCTTCCTTTATACTGCAGCACGGCTATCCGGCATTTGGAACCAGTTGCCTTAGACAATAAATTAGCAAAAAATTCCAAATTACTAGATACTTACTCTACATAACAATGGACTACACATAAAATACCTAAATTAGGTCTCAGCGAGGATATTATAGAGGCATACTCCTGATAAAATAACCGCAAATTGATTTCCTAAAGTGCACTAAGTGACAGTAAATGTGGATAATGGAGTGAAATAATACACCTACATCCCACAATTACACATTAGGTGGATACACCACTCCCGATATGTAATTTATCTGTTGAAAAGTGTAACAAAAATACATAATCCTCCTGGACAGAAATATGTTATATTCACCACTGGCCATAAAGACGGTATTAACACCTTAAAAGCATTAATACTGTATTTATACAAGGAAATTTTTATGATCTGTATAGAAGCCAGCACACGACATGGAAGAGCTGTGCCGATGAGCAGTGCACATGCCGATGAGCAGTGCACATTTCGATGAGCAGTGCACATGCCCATGAGCAGTACACATGTCGATGAGCAGTACACATGCCGATGAGCAGTACACATGCCGATGAGCAGTGCACATGCCAATGACAGTGCACATGCCAATGTGCAGTGCATGTGCTGATGAGCACTGCACGTGCCGATGACAGTGCACATGCCGATGACAGTGCACATGCCGATGAGCAGTTCATATGCCGATAAGCAGTGCATGTGTCGATGAGCAGTGCACGTGCCAATGAGCAGTGCACATGTCAATGACAGTGCACATGCCAATGTGCAGTGCACATGCTGATGACAGTGACCATGCCGATAAGCAGTGCATGTGCCGATGAGCAGTGCACGTGCTGATGAGCAGTGCAGCCGGGAGTAGAACAGCACGCGTACCACCCTCTGAGGAGCGGTACCTGTGATCACAATACCAGAAAAGCACAGTACAGTCAATGTAAAGGAACTACATCACAGATAAGCAATGTTGCAGTGCCTAGGAGTGGCCCACCAGAGGATCCTCCGATCATCAGGTAGGCCAGTCCGACCCTGCAGGGAAACAAAAGTAAATGTGATCAACCGTCGAAATGAGCAAATCTGTAAAAATTAATACAAAAGCTGCACATCATCCCTTGATTTACTCATCTCCAGTTGACATTGATAATACAGTCATGAAAGTGGAAATGACAGACTTCCAGAAAGTTTCCCCACAAGCCCGTAGTCTATTGTCCTCCTTTCTAATAATTATATCCCAATGGATTACATTAATTTAATTTTCAAAGCTCGTTAGTCAATCTCGTCCTTCAATTAATTCCAATTTACATTGGTCCTTGCCCCAGGGTTATAAGAATGGATTCCTTATTATGGAGATAATAAATGGAAAAACCTTCAATGTCATAAATAAAAGAAAATATAAAATGGTTCAAGATTGTGTGCCAATTAAAGGGATTAAAGGTCTATTACCTATCATTAGATTGATAGAGGTTCGATACTCGAGACTTTGTAGTGGCTGCTCTTGGATACTGCAGCTCAGCTGGGTGCAGTACCAAGAACGGCCACTATACAGTGTATGGAGTTGTGTGTATTATGGGAGCTGCAAACAGCAAGTGGGGGGAGAGGGGCCAGATTGGCTGCTGGGGCATGATAAAGAAAGAATCAGTCTCCTTCACCCTCTGGCAGCTGACAACATAGTTCTTTCTTACTTCTTCTTTATAATTGGGTTTCTTAGTGATATTCCTGTGATTCTACAGATGATCTGCAGCTTTCCTGAGAAGCAGGCAAAAAGTGATTTCTATTGGCTCTAGAGTGAAGCAGAGACGTGGCTGTGGGGAGAGTGACTGAGCCTGTGAGTCCGCCCGGGCTCAGCTCCAGTTTTGACACCAACTTGTGTTGTACTTTGTAATTAAATATTCCGACTTGTCACTAGATTCTTTTTGCTTATGATCATTATAGAACAGAACGTTACAATGTTTACAACATATCCTATAATACACAAACAAGTTTTTTTTCTTGCTATTGTGGATTTTATTCCTTAAAGGAGAAGTGAATTATTGAATTTTCTGCTTGGGATGAATTTCAATGGAAACATGTCAAGAAGGATTGGAGGCTTTGCTTTACAAGGAATGGTATTGACAGCTGTCAATCAAATACTAATAGAGGCATTGATCCAAGAAACCGGTCCGTGTGCGAGTTGTGCAGGGAGGAGGATACTTCTTCTTAGCTCATTGAGGTTTTGATGTTGCCAGATGACACACGCCAAGACAGATCGAAGCTGGAGCTAAAGTTACATTTGGGCACCAGGATGCTGTAAACAGGTGTCATGTCTGTGAAACTGTGACTCATGAGTGACCTCAGTGTACCCCAACCATGGGTACATATCGCTACAAACTACCTCCATATTATTTCTTCCAATAACTATCAGCAAGGACATTATGATTAAGAAAATACATTAGACTTCCAATACCATATGGAACTGATTTACAAGTGCACAGAACTTATAGGGAGCTTTATACAGAGACAGATGGTTAATATAACAATGCATCTCTACAAGATAGGTGCTAAGTTGCTAATTGCTTGGGGTCAAATCACTTGGATACATGTTTATTCCAAAATTAGTTGGAACATTATGTCTACAGAATGGGAGGATAGGAACTAAGCAACAGCACGTGTGAAAAACACGGGTATACTAACAGATCACAGACTGCACATGAGTCAACAGCGTAATGCAGCCTCAAAAAAGGCAAATACAGTTCTAGGATGTATTAACTCCTTAGTGACTGAGCCAATTTGGTACTTAATGACCTAGCCAATTTTTACAATTCTGACCACTGTCACTTTATGAGGTTATAGCTCTGGAATGCTTCAACGTATCCCACTGATTCTGAGACTGTTTTTTCATGACATATTGTACTTCATAAAATTTCTTTCATATACAGTCATGGCCAAAAGTTTTGAGAATGACACAAATATTATATTTTCACATGATCTGCTGCCCTCTGGTTTTTATGTGTGTTTGACAGATGTTTTTATCACAGACAGAAATATAATAATTGCAAACATATGAGTAACAAAAGCTTATATTGACAGTTAGAATGAGTTAATGCAGCAAGTCAATATTTGCAGTGTTGACCCTTCTTCTTCAGGACCTCTGCAATTCTCCCTGGCATGCTCTCAATCAACTTCTGGACCAAATCCTGACTGATAGCAGTCCATTCTTGCACAATCAATGCTTTCATTTTCTCAGAATTTTTAGGTTTTTGTTTGTCCACCCGTCTCTTGATGATTGACCACAAGTTCTCAATGGGATTAAGATCTGGGGAGTTTCCAGGCCATGGACCCAAAATCTCTATGTTTTGTTCCCTGAGCCATTTAGTTATCACCTTTGCTTTATGGCAAGGTGCTCCATCATGCTGGAAAAGG
This sequence comes from Oophaga sylvatica, assembly GCA_033576555.1. Taxonomy (NCBI): domain Eukaryota; kingdom Metazoa; phylum Chordata; class Amphibia; order Anura; family Dendrobatidae; genus Oophaga; species Oophaga sylvatica. Next base: position 639,102,029 of record JARQOD010000002.1, on the reverse strand, counting down.
CATTGTTGATCGCCAAACTGCTCTTGGAAGGTTGGGAGAAGTTGCTCTTGGAGGACATTCTGGTACCATTCTTTATTCATGGCTGTGTTTTTAGGCAAGACTGTGAGAGAGCCGATTCCCTTGGCTGAGAAGCAACCCCACACATGAATGGTTTCAGGATGCTTAACAGTTGGCATGAGACAAGACTGGTGGTAGCACTCACCTTGTCTTCTCCGAATGAGGCGTTTTCCTGATGTCCCAAACAATCGAAAAGGGGATTCATCAGAGAAAATATCTTTACCCAGTCCTCAGCAGTCCACTGCCTGTACCTTTTGCAGAATATCAGTCTGTCCATGATGTTTTTTCTGGAGAGAAGTGACTTCTTTGCTGCCCTCCTTGAGACCAGGCCTTGCTCCAAGAGTCTTCCGCCTCACACTGCGTGCAGATGCACTCACACCTGCCTGCTGCCATTCCTGAGCAAGCTCTGCACTGCTGGTAGCCCGATCCCGCAGCTGAAACACTTTTAAGAGACGGTCCTGGCGCTTGCTGGTCTTTCTTGGGCGCCCTGGAGCCTTTTTGGCAACAATGGAACCTCTCTCCTTGAAGTTCTCTAAACGATGCGATAGATTGTTGACTGAGGTGCAATCTTTCTAGCTGCGATACTCTTCCCTGTTAGGCCATTTTTGTGCATTGCAATGATGACTGCACATGTTTCTTTAGAGATAACCATGGTTAACAGAAGAGAAACAATGATGCCAAGCACCAGCCTCCTTTTAAAGTGTCCAGTGGTGTCATTCTTACTTAATCATGACAGATTGATCTCCAGCCATGTCCTCATCAACACCCACACCTGTGTTAATGGAGCAATCACTGAAAAGAGGTTAGCTGGTCCTTTTAAGGCACGGCTGCAAAGATGTTGAAATGTGTTTTGGGGATAAAGTTCATTTTCTAGCCAAATATTGACTTTCAAGTAATTGCTGTTAAGCTGATCACTCTTTATAACATTCTGGAGTATATGCAAATTGCCATTAGAAAAAGTGAAGCAGTAGACTTTGTAAAAATTTATATTTGTGTCATTCTCAAAACTTTTGGCCATGACTGTAGCTTGCATTTATTTTTGAAAAAATGGAAATTTGACAAAAAATTTGAAAATTTTGCAATTTTCAAACTTTTAATTTTTGTACCCTTTAATCAGAGAGTTGTGCCACACAAAATAGTTAATAACTAACCATTTCCCACATGTCTACTTTACATAAGCACAATTTTGGAAGCATAATTTTTTTTTGTTAGGACATTATAAGGGTTAAAAGTTGACCAGCGATTTTCATTTTTCCAACAAAATTTACAAAACCATTTTTTTAGGGACCACTGTACATTTGAAGTGAGTTTGGGGGTCAATATAACAGAAAATACCAAAAAGTAACACCATCCTAAAAACTGCACCCCTCAAAGTGCGCAAAACCACATTCAAAAAGTTTATTAACCCTTCACGACAACTAATGCAATGTGGAAGGAAAAAATAATCATTTTACTTTTTTACTTTGGAACCAAATTTTTTTTATTTTCACAAGAGTATCAGGAGAAAATGGAACACAAAATTTGCTGTGCAATTACTTCTGAGTATGCCAATACCCCGTATGTGGGGAAAGCCACTGTTTGGGCGCATGGCAGGGCTCAGAATGGAGGGGGTGCCGGTTGACTTTTGAACGCAAAATTGCCTGGAATCAATGGTGGTGTCATATTGCGTTTGGAGACCCCTGATGTACCTAGACAATGGACCCCCTCAATTCTAACTCCAATCCTAACCGCAACAGACTCCTAACCCTAATCCCAACCCTAACCATAACTCTAACCACAAACCTAACCCTAACGCAATTACTCTATATGCCAAACCCTACGTAATCCCACTGTGGGCGCATGCAGCTCTAGAATGGAGGTGCGTTGACTTTTGAACCAAATTGCCTGATCAAAGTGGTGTCATATGCGTTTGAGACCCTGAGTACCTAACAATGACCCTCATCTAACCCATCAACGCACAACCCTAACCCTAACCCAACCCTAACCATAACTCTAACCACAAACCTAACCCTAACACACCCCTAACTCTAATCCCAACCCTAACCGTAATCCCAACCGTAACCACAACCCTAACCCCAACACACCCCTAACCCTAATCCCAAATCTAACCATAACCCTAACCACAAACCTAACCCTAACACACTCCTAACTCTAATCCCAACCCTAACCGTAATCCCAACCATAACCACAACCCTAACCCTAGCTCAACCCTAACCCTAGCCCCAACCCTAACCCTAGCACCAATCCTAACCTAGCCCAACCCTAACCCTAGCTTTAGCCAAACCCTAACTTTCAGCCAACCCTAACCATAATGAAAAAATGGAAATAAATACATTTTTTTTATTTTATTATTTTTACCTAACCAGGAGCTGATAAAGGGGGGTCTGATTTACTATTTTTTTATTTTGATCACAGTGATAGGGTGTAGAGAACCCAGAGAAATTCCGACTCTGGGGGGCGCTATACACTTATTTCTTAGCGCCGTTAAAAAGCAGCGCTGAGGCACAAGTACTCTTAACTGCCGTCGTTAAAAGGTGTATCGGCGGTAGTTAAGGAGTTAAGAGAAGCATAGAATCTAGATCACATGAAGTAATTCTCCCCCTCTACTCCTCCTCTGTCAGACCTCATCTGGAATACTGGGTCCAGTTCTGGGCACCACATTTTCATAAAAACACCGAAAAATTGGAGCAAGTTCAGAGAAGAGCTTCCAGGATGGTGAGCAGTCTGCAAAGTATGTCCTACAAGGAACAGTTATAGGATCTGAGAATATTTATCTTCAAAAAACAAGGCTAAGAGGAGACTTAATAGCTGTCTACAAATATCTGAAGGGCTGTCACAGTGTAGAAGGATCATCATTATTCTCATTTGCACATGGAAACAAGAGAAGCAATGGATGAAACTGAAAGAGAGAAGATACAGATTATATATTATAAAACAAATTTTGACATTGAGGGTGATCAATGAGTGGAACAGGCGGCCATGAGAGGTGGTGAGTTCTTCTTCAATGGAAGTCTTCAGACAGAGGCTGGACAGACATCTGTCGGAGATGGTTTAGTGACTCCTGCATTGAACAGGGGTTGGACACGAGGACTCTTCCAACTCTAACAGTCTAGGATTCTATGATAGGGCTCTAATAGCGATGTTTGCAGATGTGCCGCACCACTCTATTCATTATCCATGGGACTGTCTAATTTAGCCTAGTGCTACCTGTTGAGAAAATCCTTTTAACCTAGTGTAAACTACCACCCAATCTTTTCTTAAAAAAAAATATCTCTAATAGAAAGCTGACCTTAGGGCATCTTACTGCAGTGACCATCAGCAATCACATGCAATCGAATCTCACAAGTGTTTGGTTTCCCTACAGTGCCACCACAGGAGAAATGAAGAATTACACCGTTTTCATGGAATTCACAGTCCAGTCTGCATGTATGTTCTGAGTCCTCCAGAATCACTCCGGCTATTGGATAAAAGTCCAAAATATAGAGCCCCGTGCAGTTTTTACTATACCTAAAGGGGTGCAGATAAACATAATGTGCATTGTATATCCTACATTGAATGTATACTATGTATAATAAAGGAATTGTCCTGTACTTACACAGTGAGGACTTATCCGTAGATGCTTAGATATATGCAAACATTGAATTTAAAGGGTTTGTCCAGGATTGTGATATTGATGACCTATGGATAGGATAAATCAGATTGGTGGGGGATCTAAACCCCACAGCTTACCTGTTAGCAGATCCACAGACAGAGAGAGAAGTCTACAGTGTAAGGAGCAAGGACACAACAGCTTATAATACTGCAAAGTGGCCACTCCGCACTGTGTCCCGGATACCGAAAGACCTGGAAACAGCTGATCGTGGGGTTGATAGTGGTGAACTTAGTTTATCAGTATCATAAGCTTTGCAACCTCTTTAATGTATGCATATTTGCATTTATCTTAGCACCCGCAGAGCACAATTTCTGATTTGTGTTTGGTATATACAGGTACTGTATATATATATATATATATATATATATATATATATACAGGGGTAATAAGTATTAATATGTCACCAATTTTCTAAGTAAACATATTTGTAAAGGTGCCATTGACATGAAATTCTCACCAGATATCGGTAACAACATATCTAATTCACACAGGCAGAGAAATCATCTATAGATGTCCTTAAATTATGTGTAATAATGAGAAATGAGACAGGGAAAAGATATGAATTGAAATTTAATTAATACTTTGTTACAAAGCCTTTGCTGGTGATGAAGCTTCAATACACCTACTGTCTGGAGAAACTAGTCGCAGGCATTGCTCAGGTGTAACTATGGCCCATTCTTCCACACAAACACTCTTCACATCCTGAAGCTCCCTTGGCTCCTTCTATGAACTCTGAGCTTTAGTTCCTTCCATACATTTTCTGTTGGATTCAGGTCGGCCATTCTAAAAGCTTTATTTTTTTTCCTCTGAAACCAACTGAGTGTTTCCTTGGCTATGTGTTTGAGAACAGTGTCTTGCTGAAATGTTCACTCTCCTTTCATCTTCATCATCTTGGTAGATGGCAGCAGATTTTTATCAAGAATGTCTTGGTATATTTGTCCATTAATCCTTACTTTAATCATATGATGTTTGTCAGTGTCGTACTGTATGTTGAAAACTGCCCCACACCATGTTGTTCCTCCTCCACGCTTTACTGTTGGTATGGTGTTTTTGGGGTGACATGCAATGCCTTTTGGCCTCCAAACGTGGTGTGTATTATGGTATCCAAAGAGTTCATCTGACCTGACTATTTCCTCCGAGTATTTCACAGATTTGTCTAAACGTTGTTGAGAAAACTTTAAATGCACTTGAACATGGTTTTTGATCAGCAGTGGTGTCTTACATGGTAAGTGTGCATGCATGCCATGGTAGTTGCGTGATGAATGTGAATACAGACCATGGAGGTTGAGTGTGTTAATTATTGTTTTCTTTGATACAATTATACCTGCTGATTCCAGGTCTTTCCATACCTCTCCACAGGTGCTCCTTGGCTCTTGGACAACTCTTCTGATAATTCTTTTCACTCTTTTCTTGAAATCTTGCGGAGAGCACCTGGTCGTGACTGGCTTTTGGTGAAATTCTACTTCCGGATTATGGCCGCAACAGCGCTCACTGGATCCTTCAGCAGTTTAGAAATTCTTCTGTAACCAATGCCATCAGTATATTTTACAACAATAAGGTTGTGAAGGTCTTGAGACAGTCTTGAGACTGGTTTTCCCCATCGTGAGATGTGTCTTGTGTGGCACCTTGGTAATGAGACGGCTTGTCATATGGCATCAGTTGAACCAGATGATATTATTTGTCACTAAGTGGCAGGATTGCTTTCTGATTACTGATAGATTTCAGCTGGTGTCAGGACTTTCCAGGGCTTTTTGCATCTCTCTTTCTTCATGTGTTCAATACTTTTTCCCTGGGTCATGTCTCATTATTTCACACAATTTATGGACATCTACGGTTTGATCTCTTTGTTTTTGTGGATTGGATGGGTTGTTACCCACAGTAGGTGAGAATGTCAATAGTGCCTTTAGTATTAGATTTTCTTTGAAAAGTGATGACTTGTTCAATACTTATTCCACCCTCTGTATATGGGCTTCTTCCTTAGTTAATGCGTGTATCTGATATACTGTACTGTATCTTCCCTCCAGGGTAAGATCAATATGCTGCGCGGGTTCCTGTTTGCACAGCGAGATCATAAAAAGAAGAGGTCTCCGGCTGATGCTCTGCAGCCATTCTACAATAAAGCCCAAAACCAACACGCACCAGAGTCTATATAAAATCCCAGTTAGCAGCATTTTCCATGTGTTGGATCCCTGCCCGTTCCAGCTCCTGCAGACACTTATACACACACCATCCATCTCCTCCCCCCACAGCTGCTCTCCAATGGCTCCCAGCAAGTGGCAAATTCCTTAATTGTGTTATTAGCTGAAATTATTAATTGATATAAAAACAGCATTTTACCGGGCATAAAAAGTCATTTGGAAATTAGAAAAAGCCGGCACGAGCGCGAGTGACTCAGACGACGCTACAGTACATTAGCGCAGTCAAGCCGCTCACGCAGCAAATGCATCTTCTGATGTTGTGCTTATGGATTTTGTATAATGACTTAAATAGTAAGTAGTTCAATTAAACTGTGCAAATGAAAAATTATAATCTGCGTCCAAATCTTTTCCATAGACCTATGGCTGCCATCATCTGTTACCTCGGCTTTTCATTTCTAGGACTTTCCCTACTGATCTCCATCACTCACAGTGTCTCCAAGTTTTCAATTAAGTTTAAGAGGACCTACTACCAAACTATTCATGAATACTGAGAGATAGATAAATAGATAATGATAAAAGTAGATAATGATAGATAGATAGATAGATAGATAGATAGATAGAAAAACCTGACCAGCACCTTCCAAGTGTGAGCAGGTGCAAGCTCTGATGGCTGCATTATATAGAAAAAGAAAACACAGCAGCACTCTGCATAAGCCAAACTACGTGAAAACAATGAAAACATTAAATATAGACTGTGTTACTGCTCACAAAGATGTACTTCCAAAAATGAAGGTATTTAGCGCATAAATTGGACAATTCATGTGTGCCCATCAACCACGGCAAGGTGACCTCCCTTTGATTGGTCCCTGTTCTACTGTACATGCCACTCTTGGGCTATAAGCCTACAGCTAAATGGACAAACATGTCTCTCCCAGGCTATGAGCCTAAAATTCAAATGGGCAAGCTAAAGCAGACAGCTGGGGGCTAGTATTCTCAGGCTGGTAAGGTGCCATGGATATTGCCCCCCCCCAGCCTAAAAATAGCAGCCCAGAAAAGGCGGTGCCGTAAGTGAGCTCATCAGGGTTCAGATATGAACTATCTCACGGGAGCTCAGTCCTAGACACTGACAAGAGCTTTTACGCTCCTGTCAGTGTGTGCTGGCTGGGGGAATCACATCACTCATGTGACAGCTATCCAAATCATCCAGATCTTTGTGTGACAATATGGATTATCTTCACATTGGACAGGTGAGGAATATGGTGAGGGATATGGTTGTTTATTATTTTCCTTTTTTTACAGGGTACATGGGCTTCGGTGGATTAAGTGAAAGGTGAGTACTTTTGTTTAGTATTTTCTGTTTCAACAGGGACAAGAGCTTCAATGGAAGAGGTGTAAGGTGAGTATTATTGTACTTTTTAATTTTTTTTTTTTTCAAATTAAGGAGTCTGTGTCTTTCTTTAAAATAAAGGACTTTATTCTGGCTATGTCTTTTTTTTACAATTTAACTATGGGGTTAGTAATGGGGGGCGTCTTATAGACACCTCTCCATTATTAACATGTGGGCTTGATGTCAGAAGCCATAAAACAGCTGACATCAACCCCACAAATATGAACTTCAACTTGCCACCACACCAGGGCAAGTGGGAAGAGCTGTGTAAAGCGCCAGAATTGGTGCATCTAATAGATGTGCCTTTTCTGGGGTGGGTGTTGGCTGCTATTTTTAGGCTAGGGATGGCCAATATCCATGGCACATAACCAGCCTGAGAATACTAGCCCTCAGCTGCCTTCTTTAGCTTGGCTGGATATCAAAAATGGGGGGACACACCACATGTCTTTTTCTTTTTAATTTATTTAAATAATTAAAAAAAAAACAGCATTGGCACCCATCTATTCTTCATATCCAGTCACGATAAAGCTGACAGCTGACGGTTGCAGCCTGCCAGTTTTTCCTGTGCTGGTTATCAAAAATAGAAGAGGCACCGAGTAATTTAAAAATATATATATATTTATCTATTTAGACCACAGACGCCGGCTGTTAAATACGCCTGCTCTTGCTGTTTTCAGCGACAGCAGGCTTATGCTGATGGGAGTGGCACTTTATCCTCAGCCAATGCCAGTGACCGGAGGTAAACTTTTTACTCCTGACAACAGCTGTCATCTGACATAGTGGGAGCCACAGCTCTCTGAGCGGCGGTAATGATCTTACTGTCGATCAGAGGTAAACAACGGATGTTCGCACCCCCCATTCATCTGAATGAGGTCCGTGTTCGGTTTCGGGTTCGGGTACCGCTCTATTGTTAGATGTTCAACCGAACCCGACGAACCAAAACTTCCACAGGTTAGCAAATCACGAATAAAAACCCAAAGGATTGAATTAAAGGAGATGTCCAATACTGGGCAATCACTTAACATCTAAACTGTCTATTAAAAAACATGTACTCACTGATTCGATTCCCAGAATGTCATTGATATGTCGTGACCACTGCAGCCAATCAGCAGCTGTTGACTGGCTGCAATCTTCAGTATTCCATTCTGGTAGACTAATAAAGGTTACAGTTTAGCTATAAAGATGGGGTTGTTTAGTAGTGGACTGGAAGGTGACAAGGTCCTAGATCTGCCCAGGGCATGGTCCATCCATTACAGCAATGGGTAGCATTATTAATAAATATGCCCATTGTTCTACACAACACAGTAGTCATCATATGCAAAGTGTGGCCTCAGGACTCTTGTACAACACTGTATAACATGGGTATAGACTGACTTCAGCACCACGGACAGCGGCTCAGAAATCCATTAAATTCATAGTGTGGTCTCCGTTTTCTCTGCATACAGGATTAATTAGTATAATCGACTTTTACATCTGCACTAATCTGCAGTCATCACGCCCCCTAATGATGTCCCCTCCATACCACGGGGCTCTAGTTGCTCCCCATGGAACAGGATTTATCCTCCAGTAGTTCTAATGTTGTCAGTCAGGCATGCTCAGATGCACCTATTGACCCTGTCTACGAAAACCTTTATCAACCAGGTTGTAGCACAACTCAGCTATGCTAAGCTGAAGATACTACTGATACATGCTGAATTTGCACCTAACGTCCTTGCCTAATTCATGATAAAGAAATATGCCTATGATCCTGCCTAATAAAACATCCCCTGGACTCCCTCATGGCATCATAATTGCGTGTAGCACAGCTGAGCTATGTGAACCTGAAGATCCCACTGATACCAGCTGCATTTCTTGCTATTGACCCTGTCTAATTCATGAACAACAGATGCACCTATGCACCTGTCTAATAAAACACAGACACTCTTACGGCATCCTCATTACCCTGACAGCTGTGTTGTAACACAGCTCAGCTACAGTGCATTGCGAAAGTATTCAGCCCCCTGGAACTTTTCAACCTTTTCCCACATATCATGCTTCAAACATAAAGATACCAAATGTAAATTTTTGGTGAAGAATCAACAACAAGTGGGACACAATTGTGAAGTTGAATGAAATTTATTGTTTTTTTTTAAATTTTTGTGGAAATACAAAAACTGAAAAGTGGGGCGTGCAATATCATTCGGCCCCTTTACTTTCAGTGCAGCAAACTCACTCCAGAAGTTCATCGTGGATCTCTGAATGATCCAATGTTGTCCTAAATGACTAATGATGATAAATATAATCCACCTGTGTGTAATCAAGTCTCCGTATAAATGCACCTGCTCTGTGATAGTCTCAGGGTTCTGTTTGAAGACCAAGGAACACAACAGGCAGATCCGTGATACTGTTGTGGAGAAGTTTAAAGCCAGATTTGGATACAAAATGATTAATAATAGGGACCACCCATTCAGCTCTGTGAAGCTGGAAGCACAGAGGGGTAGAAGGAGGTGAAAAAAGACACAATGGTACAAGATGGAAACCAAATGTGGGGCTTAACTTGTATATGAACAATAGTCGTGGAGATACTGTGCTTTGTAAAAAAAATATTGTACACAGTAGTGTGCGTTTTATGGAATATAAATCATCATACTGAATGTAATCTACAAATCTAGAAAAGGTTACCTTGACTAAGATAACACAGCACCGGGATACCACAGCAAAAAAAAAGGGTAATTCTGCACCTGACGATATCGGTCAATGGCTCGTGCAGTGATAAATCATCTTAATCCTCTGAAAATGAGATAACCTTCTGTGACATGTCATCAAGATGGCGAGTTGTGAGTCACGATAACCTTTGCTATGTCGGAACTTCCAGTAAAAGGTTCCGCATTCTCCCAGATTGCAAATTCATAGATCGTGTCTGCGTCATTGACTTATTCATAGACCGAGTCTTGTATCATTGGACGCACTATAGCGGAATGTAAAATGCTGACCCATAGTTAGTCACTATCTTGGGTACTACTGGATTAAAGGGGTTATCTGGCACTATTTTTTTTATTGTACTGTGGGCCAATGCGCTAACAGGTAGGTAGTTGCTAACTACCTGCCTATTGTGCCCAACGCTGCTCTCTGCCAGCACAAAGTGGCCACAGAACACTGCTGTCAGGGATTCACCACCTTCTGCTGATGTCAACACTGTTTTTCCTTCCACTATGCTGTGCTGGTGGGGTGTTACTGCTGACGTCATGCTGATTCACAGCCGGCTCCCCGCTGCCTAACTGCGGGGAGCAGGCTGACAATAAGAATGATGTCAGCAGTCAAGCCCTGATAACGAATCAGCCTGGAAGAAGAAGAGCTGCTCTGTTGATGTGGAGCAGATGAGGTCAGTGACCAATCTGTGCCGGCACCAGATAAAAGAGGCAGGTAATAGGCAACGACCTGCTTTTTAGTTTTTCGAATCATAGTAAAAAATAAATAGTCCTGGATAGATAAGTTGAATGTGCAAATTTTGACAAAAAGTGCTTTATTTTTTTTTCCCCTAGAACAGAGACATTATTTTCCATACAATGTAACTAGTTTTGTAGCTCAAAAATAAATGTTTCTCATTCTGGGAAAATATTCACCTTTTTTTCTAATACTGGAAAACCCAACTCTGGTCCGGAGGACTTCTGGTTAATAAAACAAAGTAAATATTGACCGATAGAAGATTTCAGCACCAACTCTTTAAAGGGCTTGTCCAGCCTTAGGCTACAAGTCTGCAGTCACTCTATGTGACTTCAGACTTGTGAATTGTCACAGTGCACAATTTGATTCTCCAGTGACGACCCTGGAAGTGGAGGGCGCATGACAGCGAGTATGTGTTTTGCATATATGCGGACACATGTCAACTAGACGTGCGCAGCCTCGCTCAATGCGATGCAAGTCTAGTCGGAATGTGGCTGGAAGTATGGAGATCGCATATTTGCACTCAAACAACCGTCCACTCCGGATCCCGGCACTAAAGAATCCTTGCAGTGTGCTGTCTAAGGATTCACAAGTCTGCAGTCGCATAGAGTGACTGCAGACTTGAATCTCAAGGTCGGACAACCCCTTTAATGACTTTTGACTATGAATGGGCACATTGATTCTAAACTAAATTAATGTGTTTAGAATCTTTCAAAATTCTAAATAAAAAGCAAATTTTGGAGGAATTCAATTTCTACAACCCTAGAAAAATGGAGGCCATACCTTTTGCTGGATTATGGGCTAAAGGGCGGTGAAAAAACAATAAAATATTATTTTCACTTTGCCCCTCACCTGTCCCTGCTGTTGCAGGTCCCCACTGACTTCCTAAGGCATTCACCCCCTCTCTAGCTCCGGTCACTTTGTCATCCTTCGGGGACACTTCCGGTGAATTGTAGATATTCTGACATTAAGATGTTACAATGTGCATCAAGGCATGGCTGGCCCCCGGAAAACTCGGCAAAGAGTAAAAATGAAACCAGAGTGTGTGCCCTAGAAAGCTAGTGTGTATCTGCAACAGCAGGGACAGGTAAGGGACGAGGTGAGGGTGATTTTTTTGTGAGTGGTTGGGAAGACAACAACTCAGCTATCCAGGCTACGACAATTTACTAATGGTCCTCCACTGGCTTCCTAACTCACCTGATACCGGTCTTCTCTTGACATTGACAGCGCTTCTGATGCCAGCTTGGCATCAACACATATTTTGCCATGACATCATAATGGCGTCACTCCACGTGGCCATGTCATGATGTGAATTGAGGCAAAGTCATCACTGCGAGCCAAGAATAAAGTGGAAACCGGAGCTGATGACATGACCAGTGGAGGACCGGCAGGGAGGTGAGTATGGTAATTTATGTTTTTTTGGGGGAATAGGTGAAGTTGGGAGACCTGTGACCGTAACTAACGTTTTTATTTAACAGCAATCAAGGCTCATTCAATTCACACTGAATAAATTCCATGCAAATCAAATTTCCCAGCCAAATTCCAACAAATTTGCCCAACTCAAATTTTTGTCAAATTTGCTCTTACGTAGAATTGACCCATTGATGAAGAATAAAGAATAGATGTCTTCCCATCATTAAGAGTAATGATGTAGAGATGTAGCAGCTGCCAACATGACATATGAAGCACTCGCCAGCTATAACGTAGGCTCTGCTCATTGAGCATGGCTCCAGTATGGAGGAGCCTTACAATATCACCGTAGCTACGCAGAAGTCAAGTCGTGAGCTGATACATCCATATCACCAGCATAGGCTATAATAACGTCATATCGATAGGGGTCCAACCACTGGGGACGCACATCCCTCCACCTGAAAGAACGGCAAAATCCCCTTTGTGATTTTCCGGTGGAAAACCTTGAAGAGGTGGTTCCGGGAAAAATATTTGCCTTTTTTTTTTAAAAAGTCAGTTTTCTTTTTTCATCTTCTTATGTTTGATGCCAATTTTGCACAAATTTCAGCAAATTAGCGCACACGGTTCATAAATTTGACCTAAAAGCAAAAATACGATTTATTTTTTTTGTTTTCTTTTGTGCAAAAAATTCTGGAATGACAAAAATTCACTGCAAAGAGGAAAGCGGGAACCGGATTAAGTTTGCGCAAAAGTTTTGGAACTTTTTAAAAAGTTGCAAATAATGAATCGGATGGATTATAAAAAAAAAAAGATCACAATAGCAGAAAAAAAAAAACAGATGAGTAAGTATAAAATAGACTTCAAAATTAGCGTAATGTGAAAAATGAAAAGCAGCCTTAAGAGAGGAAAAACTAGATAAAGAATAGTCGCAAAAGCAATAATGAATCGGTCCATAATTCTTTGGCAAAAACCCAGAATTGAAACAAAAGCTTATTTTTTAAGGATACGTTTGCAAATCCATTCAGGATGATATATGCTCTTCATATGTTGCAATGAAAGGAAAATTCATCTTAAGGAGCCGGGTTTTAGTGCAGATATATGGAGCGGACGTGTAATTTAAATTAAGAAGAGAAAGAGAGAGGCTGTAAATAAAATCTTCTATAAATCTCACGTATTAAATCTTCTTCATGGAAACAATCTCAGCGAGCGACGTAAACCGCAGATCTCAGGACCGGGATTGGCTGACAGATTTATCAAGATTTGGACCTCGCTGTCTGTCTGCGCTCCGAGCGTCTCTGCTGCCGGAGAATATAAACCGAGATGATAAAATGGGAGCAGCTACAATTAATTTTCCATTTCCCATTCTACAGCAGGACGGAGGTTTCCTTGTGCCTCCTCTTGTACTAATCAATGAGAAGCATTGTTCTCACCGAGGCGGCGAACACCTCGCCGGATATGTCAGCGAATCCCCATCTGTCTGTCACAATCCGGCAAAAGTAGTAATTTAGTAATAACCAAGTGACAGTCACGGAATTAACTGCACTCATAGAACAGCGACAATCGCTATCGAGCCATAAGCCGAAAGTCCTAGGAAGACCCAAAGGCAAAACACCAGGCAAAAAGGATTACATCTATCTGTAATCCATCATCTATTGATTATCTATCTATTATCTATCGATTATCTATATATATATCATCTATCGATTATCTATCTATTATCTATCATCTATCGATTATCTATCATCTATCGATTATCTATATATCTATCATCTATCGATTATCATCTATCTGTAATCCATCATCTATCGATTATCTATCTATTATCTATCATCTATCCATCATCTATCGATTATCTATATATCTATCATCTATCGATTATCATCTATCTGTAATCCATCATCTATCGATTATCTATCTATTATCTATCATCTATCCATCATCTATCGATTATCTATATATCTATCATCTATCGATTATCATCTATCTGTAATCCATCATCTATCGATTATCTATCTATTATCTATCATCTATCCATCATCTATCGATTATCTATATATCTATCATCTATCGATTATCTATCTATTATCTATCATCATCTATCGATTATCATCTATCTGTAATCCATCATCTATCGATTATCTATCTATTATCTATCATCTATCCATCATCTATCGATTATCTATATATCTATCATCTATCGATTATCTATCTATTATCTATCTATCATCTACCATCATCTATCGATTATCTATCTATCTATCATCTATCTATTATCTATTATATACTATATCTATACATCTATTATCTATCTATTATCTATCATCTATCTATTATCTATTATTATCTATCTATAAGCTATCTATCAATTATCTATCTATTAGCTATCTATCTATGTATCTATTATCTATCTATGTATCTATTATCTATCATCTATCTATCTATCTATTATCTGTTATCTATCTATATATTATCTATCTATTATCTATCTATTATCTATCTATCAGCTATTATCTATATATCTATTATCTACCTATTATCTATCTATCATCCATATATTATCTATTATCTACCTATTGTCTATCATTGTATCTTTTTAGATAAATCTGGATTGTGAAAGACCTCACAGCTTATCCATAGAGATAGGGAGAGAAAAAATATAAAACACTGAAGAAACTAGAGATATTGTGTGACAGTACAACAGCGAAGATGATTAGTCTGTGAGGAAAAAAATATATTTGTCTTTACAATACTTTTGATTCACTATTTTCGGGAAATAGTTTTGAAAAGTTAGATCTGCAGTACCCAGCAGTGGCCACTACATATTGAATGGAGCTGCTCTGCAGTACCCAGCAGTGGCTACAGCACAGTGGACAGAGCTGTGCTTTGCAGCTCATTCCATGTTTTTACATCCAGCCATCAATGGAGCAAATAATAGTTGATTGGTGGGAATGCCAACCCCTTTAACTCTTGGCTCAAAATATCCAGAGCTGTGTGGAATGAGACTAACTCTAAAAGCTGAGTACACTGCAGTAGCTAATACACAATGAATGGAGCTGTTCTGCAGTACTCAGCAGTGGCCACTACACATTGAATGGTGCTATTTTGCAGTACTCAGCGGCGACCACTACTCAAATTCAAATTCAAAGAAGCTTTATTGTCAGGACTAAATACACATTAGTTTTGCCAAAGCAAGTGTACAAAAGGGGAATAGGGATGTTGGGTAGGGGCAGATCCAGGGTGGGGGCTATGGAAGTCCATGGCATAGGGAGGGGTGATGGGGGCGCAGGTCCGGGGTGGGGGCTATAGAAGTCCATGGCATAGGGAGGGGGAATGGGGGCAGATCCGGGGTGGGGACTATAGAAGTCCATGGCATATCATAGTTCTCTTTCTCGCAGTCTATAACATTTGCTCACATACCGCGCTGCTATCTCCGCTGCTCTCTCTTCTTCCCCAGCAAGATATATGTTTTCTCTTCCTCCTTCATGGTGATGAAATCCGGGAAGAGATGTGAGAGTCTCCTGAAGTGAGTGTCCCTCACTGCTGAGTATTTGGAGCAGTGTAGCAGGAAGTGGGTTTCGTCCTCTATGGCCTCCTGGTCACAGTGTTGGCATAGTCTTTCCTCCCTGGGCTTGTAGCTCTGCCTGTGTCGGCCGGATTTGATGGCCAGACTGTGGGCGCTGAGTCTATACTGGCTCAGGATCTGGTGGTCTCTGGGGTCCGGGAGTTTCTCCAGGTATGGGGCCAGACTGTAGTCTCTCTGTACTCATCAAACGGAGCTGTTATGTAGTACCTTGCAGCAGTCAATACACATTGCTTGGTCCTGTTCTACAATACCCAGCAGTGACCAGTGCACATTTAATGAAGCTGTTCTGTGGTACTCAGCAGTGGCCACTAAATGTTGAATGGAGCTGTTCTGCAGTACTCAGCAGTGGCTACTACATATTGAATTAAGCTGTTCTGCAGTACTCAGCAGTGGCTACTACATATTGAATTAAGCTGTTCTGCAGTACCTAGCAGTGGCCACTACATACTGAATGGAGCTGTTCTGCAGTACTCAGCAGTGGCCACTACATATTGAATGGAGCTATTGTGCAGTACTCAGCAGTTGTCAATACATATTGAATGAAGATGGTTTGCAGTACTCATCAGTGGCCACTACATATTGAATGGAGCTGTTCTGCAGTACCCAGCAGTGTTTACAGCACATTGGACAGAGCTGTGCTTTACAGCTCATTCCATGTTTTTACATCCAGCCATCAATGGAGCAAGTAACAGTTGATTGATTGGTGGGAATGCCAACCCCTTACTCTTGGATCAAAATATCCCGAGCTGTGTGGAATGAGACGAACTTTAAAAGCTGAGTATCCTGCAGTAGCTAATACACAATGAATGGAGCTGTTCTGCAGTACTCAGCAGTGGCCACTACATATTGAATGAAGCTGGTTTGCAGTTCTCAGCAGTGGCCACTACATACTGAATTAAGCTGTTCTGCCATACCCAGGAGTGGCAACTACATATTGAATGAAGCTGGTTTGCAGTACCCAGCAGTGGCCACTACATATGGAATGAAGCTGGTTTGCAGTACTCAGCAGTGGCCACTACATGTTGAATGGAGCTGTTCTCCAGTACTCAGCAGTGGTCACTACATATTGAATGGAGCTGTTCTGCAGTACTCAGCAGTGGCCACTACGTATTGAATGATGCTGTACCCAGCAGTGGCCACTGCAGATTGAATGGAGCTATTGTGCAGTACTCAGCAGTGGTCACTACATATTGAATGGAGCCGTTCTGCAGTACTCAGCAGTGGCCACTACATGTTGAATGATGCTGTTCTGCAGCACCCAGCAGTGGCCACTACATCTTGAATGATGCTGTTCTACAGTACTCAGCAGTGGTCACTACATATTGAATGGAGTCGTTCTGCAGTACTCAGCAGTGGCCACTACATGTTGAATGATGCTGTTCTGCAGTACCCAGCAGTGGCCACTACATGTTGAATGATGCTGTTCTGCAGTACCCAGCAGTGGCCACTACATGTTGAATGATGCTGTTCTGCAGTACCCACCAGTGGCCACTACATGTTGAATGATGCTGTTCTGCAGTACTCAGCAGTGGTCACTACATATTGAATGGAGCAGTTCTGCAGTACTCAGCAGTGGCCACTACATCTTGAATGATGCTGTTCTGCAGTACCCAGCAGTGGCCACTACAGATTGAATGGAGCTATTGTGCAGTGCTGAGCAGTGGCCACTACAGATTGAATGGAGCATTTGTGCAGTACTCAGCAGTGGCCACTACAGATTGAATGGAGCTGTTCTGCAGTACTCAGCAGTGGCCACTACTGTTATGTTTCGGTAGCTGAGGAGTGCAGGTAAAAAAGGCAATACA